>NIVC01000996.1:270000-280000 GCA_002269645.1 Macrostomum lignano
CCTCGACCAGCGTCGCTACTCTGCCAAGTTCGAAATGCATCTCGTGAAGTCGAATCGAAGCTGTAATTGGGCCGATTGTGGCTGACCTTGCCCGGGTCGTTGATCCACCAGCAGTATTGATCGTCTTTGGTGGCCTCTGTAGTCACGTGACACACCGGGACCAGCATGGTGGCCACGTTCTCGCGCAGATGCGACGCATTCCAAGGACATGGATTGTGGTGCCGGAGATCGCGTTTCGGCCTGGGCGCCCGGTTTGCTGGCGGCTTCGGGTAGACGGGAGTCAGGTGGTCCTGGTGCTCCTTCAGTGGCTGGGAGTCGCGCGGTCTGGCGTAGTAAGCGTCCTCAAATAGAACTCGATAGGTGTTCGGCCTTTGACGAATTCGAGTATCATTTTTATAGTTCGGAGGTGATGCAGAAGCTTTTAAATAAAAATAAGAACTTTCAGTTTTTTAATAACTCGGTAAAACTCGATTTTTGCCTTGTAAAAAAGTATTCAAGAAGCAGATTATAAAGTATCAACTTAGAAACGAAACGCAACATAAAAATGTAAGCCAGAAACTTTAAACCATCAACTAGGCTGCAATGGTAGTCATGGCTTTGCATTAGCTAATCAATTTTAAGCTAAGACTTTAACAGAAATTCATAGCTTTTGAAAATATTTTATGTTTTTTATGTACCTAGATTAGTTTAGTATACTGCTACTGAAATAGTTATTGCCTAGGGGATGAGAATTTCTCAATAAGATATTGCTTTTTATTTTCATCAATATTTTTATGATAATAAAATTTATGAAAATTATCGACTTACTGGTAGGTTCCATCGACTGCTTTCTTCCTAGGAAACGAAGGTGCAAGAAGCTTCGAGTTTAACGGTTTCTTTGTCTCAGTCAAAGCTGAAAAAGACATTTTGAAGGCAAATTGTGATGACTTCTGAGCCTATTTACTAAAATCTTGACTAAAAACGAACACAATCATTTTAAATTCGCGCCAAAAGTTTTATCACAAGTAGCGTATACACGTAACTAAGGTGACAAAAGAGAGGCAATTCAAATTCATTTTTTATTTGTGTTTTTCAAGTCGGTTTAGTTCTATTGTATCTTAAAACCGAACAATTTATAGACTTATTGACTACATTGATTGAACCAAGTATTTATTCTGGTAAATACCGAACGTAATGGCAACTTTACATAAGTTGCTTAAAGAAGTTGACAGCATTGTGAAGGAGATCTACGATCAGCAGCTGTGAGTAGTATGCATTTTCTATTTGTTGCTTCTTGTTTTACTGCAATTATTATTTATTGATAAAAATGAAATATATATTACTAATGATATTCAATATTTTACTGCCATTACAGCATTACTAAACGAAGCTCCTCCTAGGTATTTTTTTAAATGGACACAAACATGTTACTTTTTGGTTTGTGACATTTTAATTTTTTAACAGACAGTTACTTTTCATCACTGAACCTTTCTTTAAGATAATTCAGTTACAAGTCAAACTAATTGAATTTACTAATTAACTTTAAAGCTCTTAAAACATGCTCATGAAAATCCAAATATGTTTAGATTAAAATCTTATTGTTCATGTTTAAAACAAATTGAGAAGAAATAATGTTATTAATAATTAAAGCAAAATTGCCAGTATAAAAATTATGACTATAAAATACAAGGTCTGTTTGTTACAGGAAAATCAATAAAATATCCTAGTGTATATACCAAACAAAAATTGCATAATAAATAGCTATAACGAATTATTTGATTATTTTAAAGTTAATAATCACTAAGAAATCATCAATTTTTTAGGATTTGTAAAATGAAATATTAATTCAATAAAAATGTTTGAAAAGTTAAAATACTGACAAAAATTTTCAACTTCAATCAAGATAAAATTTGCTTTAATCCCCTGTCCGCCACTGCAGTGAAGCCGAAGTCCACAGAAAGGAGGAGTACGATGCAGCCGTTCGCATCCAGTCCTGGTACCGGGGCATCCGAACCCGCAGTCTGGTCAAGAATCTGAACAGATGCGCCATCCGAATTCAGAGGCACTACCGCGGCTTCATGGGAAGGCGGCGCATCAGAGCCATTCTCATTGTAAGCTCTCTTGAGTGAGGCTGAAAAAAAGACTTGATTGAGTGAACCAAGCAGTCAAGCAATAAACAGAATTTAAACCGTCAATCTAGTCGTCAACAAATCAATTAGTACATCAATCTATCAGCCAAAAATTAAAGCAGCCAATCAATAAAGCAGTGAATCAATCAAACAATGAGTCCATCAAAGTCAGTCAGTCAGTCAATCAATCAATCAATCAGTCAATTAATCAATCAATCAATCAATCAATAAATCAGTCAATCCATCAATCAATCAGTCAATCCATCAGTATATCAATCAATCTATTAATCAATCAATCATCAATCAATCGATCAATTCTACAAATATGTAGTGAATTAAAATTGTTAATTCTTTATAATTCAATCGTTAATAAATCAGAAATTGAAAGACCATTTAATTCAAAGAGCATTCCTGACTGAAATCTATACTGCAAATAATTTCTACACTTGCACCGCAGGATTCCGTCAAGAGAATGTGCCTCGACCACTACAACAAGCAGGCCGCCCAGATACAGAAAATGTGGCGCGGCTTTTACGTTAGAAAGTACGTGTTCGACTACTATAGCCGGAAGAAGTACCTGGAGTCGTTGGTTGCCAAAAACGAGATGATAAGGTTTGTTGGCTTGACAATTAATGAGATTTTTTATTCCTGAACTTCCTTGTGCGCCTTTAAAACGCATTGAGATGTTGGCACTCCTTCAAATGAAATGTCACTCCTTCAAATGAAATGTCACTCCTTCAAATGAAATGTCGCTCCTTCAAATAAAGTGTCACTCCTTCAAATGAAGTGTCACTCCTTCAAATGAAATTTAACTCCTTCAAATGAAGTGTCACTCCTTCAAATGAAATGTCACTCCTTCAAATGAAGTGTCACTCCTTCAAATGAAGTGTCACTCCTTCAAATGAAGTGTCACTCCTTCAAATGAAATGTCACTCCTTTAAATGAAGTGTCACTCCTTCAAATAAAGTGTCACTCCTTCAAATGAAGTGTCACTCCTTAAAATGAAGTGTCACTCCTTCAAATGAAGTGTCACTCCTTAAAATGAAGTGTCACTCCTTAAAATGAAGTGTCACTCCTTCAAGTGAATTGAAGCCCACTCAAGATGAGAAGCCAACACACCAGAAATTCCCCAATCTGCACTCGCACTTTCCTCAGAAGCGAACTGGCGGAACAGGAGGAGGCGATGCGTCGGGAGGCGCGGAAACGCGAGGAAGAGGAGACCCGACGCCGGCTGCGGGCCTGGGCTGAGCGGCATCACTACCTGGTCAGCACGGTGGTGCAACCGTCTGTATTCAACAGTCCCTACAGGCCGTTCACCCTGCCAGAGGAGACGCTGCTGTTGAACACCCGACCGAAGACGCCGCCGAAAGTTGCTAGCGTAGGTCACGGGTTCGATCCGAGCTGGCGTCAGTACGGCCAGAACCAGCTGATGGTCCGCCTGCCGTCGAAGCTGCCGCCGCTCCCCGCCAAGCCGCAGGGCCCGTTCCGCCAGCCGGAGGAGGTTCGCGCCCAGCGCTACCGCGAGTTCCAGCCAAGCCTGCGGGTGGCCACCGACTACGAGGCGGTGAAGCGAGCGAGGGAGCAGTGGCGAGCCGAGGAGTGGGCCGGCAGGCTGTACGATGACGAGTTCAAGCCAACCAAGGCGCTACGAGAGAAGGCCTATCAACCGCTGATGCACACGGCCTCGGAGTACGGCCACCTGGCCTACGGCAACGCGCACTTCCGCGAAGTTCAACCGGAGCGTCACGTGACTCAGGATCGGTTCCGCACCATTGTGCCGCCTGTGCCGGTGTTTGACAAATTGAACGCCGAATACGTCGAAGGTTACGTCGAAAATTGAAAGATTTTTTTTCTACGAAATTAAATTTACACGCATATTGTTTTTTGTCCTCTATTTATCTATTTGTTAAATTCAAGTTTGTTTTAATTGTTGATGATAACGAAGTTTTCAAACTTCTTTCGCGGCAAATAAAAAATTAAGAAAACCACGTCCCAGGGAACTTCCGTAAGTGTTTCGTAACCTTTATAGAAGACATAACTATAAATAAAGAAATTATTTTGTAAAACTAACCAAATAAAACTGATTTGTGATACATGGTAACCCGCTAATAGTTCTGTTGCTTCAAAAAATGCTGTAGCTAAAACACACCTAATTGTTAAAATAATTGGTTCAAATAAATTAAACGAATGGCGGCACTTGGAGTTATGCATAGAACGACACGAACAATAAGCGTTAAGCGTTCTTATTTATTTGTTATATTTATGTAGAACTACACCAGGACTTTAGTTTCTACATCCAATTCGCACATGGAAATAAAAAAACGGAAAAATGAACAATATTCATTTAAATATTTGATAATTAGTTAACAAAACAGAAAGTTTAAATTGTACTGTAAAATAATGATGTTATACTGAACGGAATTTATACGATGCATTTGAAACTTACTAAAAATTTGCAGCTTGAATAATAGTTCGGGATTATTGAATTATAATACGCAGAAAAACGTTTGCAATACATGAGCTGACAAATACATAATACTGATACCTACACGACACAACGACATAACGAGTATCACCTGCCCCACACTGCGCCTCAGCCCCTGCCCAAAGCGACACCCACCCCACACTCTGGCTCTCAACCCCCTGCCCAAAGCGACACACACCCCACACTCTGGCTCTCAACTCCCTGCACAAAGCGACACTCACTCCACACTCTGGCTCTCAACCCCCTGCCCAAAGCGACACACACCCCACACTCTGGCTCTCAACTCCCTGCACAAAGCGACACTCACTCCACACTCTGGCTCTCAACCCCCTGCACAAAGCGACACCCACCCCACGCTCTGGCTCTCGACTCCCTGCCCAAAGCGACACCCACCCCACACTCTGGCTTACGAAAGTCACTGAACGCACAACATTTTGTCTCAGCCTCCGAAAAAAGTAAAAACCTACTCTAACTACAAGCATAATAAACAGCAGATTGAATGAAGACATTACCAACAAGACTTTACCTAGATATATATGGTAAAACGGTCACTTGCAGAACAGGTAAGAAGCGATAGTCAATCATAAAAGAAATTTGGAGAACACTTCTTCGCACAAATGAAAAATAAATTTAGACCAAATGAAAATGAAATAAATAAGTATTAAAAATGACTTTTCCAGATTAGAATATGCTCGATAACCTTTCTTTGATCGCGACTAAGATAAAGATTAAATATTTGTACTTAAAACATTTTAAATCTTCGATTAAAATATTGACTAAAGCCTATTTGATGTGTCTCCTCCTTTTACTCTCTCTTCTAAGCTTGTATGATAAAGAGATTTACATGTATCTATATAATCTCATCAGTAGAGACGGACACACAGACCGATGTTCTGTTTGATTAAAATCCCATCTTTTGTTATAAAGTCGCCTTATGAGAAAAATCCCATCTTTTGTTATAAAAGTCGCCTTATGAGAGGTTCGGTGTGTTACCCGGTTGGACCATTTTGAGGTATAGAGAATCTGTGGGAAAAAGTTTATTATGACGCTTGATTCCTATAACTTGTCTATGGCCAAAACTGACAGATCCAAGTGCTTTTAGATCTGCGATGGCCACCAAAGACAACTCGTAACATATAGTAACTTTTGGTAACACATTGTATACAATTACATTACTTGATTAGTTACTTTTGATAGTTTGGTCTTGCACTACTCTTCGGATCTATTGTAAGTAGTGCGAAAGACGCCTATGCAGAAATTTGCTTGGTATGGAAGCGTAGCTTTAAGTGGGCGCCCCTGTCTCTTGGTGGGCGCCCCTGTCTCTTGGTGGGTGCCCCTGTCTCTTGGTGGGTGCCCCTGTCTCTTGGTGGGCGCCCCTGTCTCTTGGTGGGTGCCCCTGTCTCTTGGTGGGTGCCCCTGTCTCTTGGTGGGTGCCCCTGTCTCTTGGT
The DNA here is from genome assembly GCA_002269645.1 of Macrostomum lignano. Classification (NCBI taxonomy): domain Eukaryota; kingdom Metazoa; phylum Platyhelminthes; family Macrostomidae; genus Macrostomum; species Macrostomum lignano. The sequence goes on from NIVC01000996.1 coordinate 276,042, forward strand.
GGGCGCCCCTGTCTCTTGGTGGGTGCCCCTGTCTCTTGGTGGGTGCCCCTGTCTCTTGGTGGGCGCCCCTGTCTCTTGGTGGGCGCCCCTGTCTCTTGGTGGGTGCCCCTGTCTCTTGGTGGGTGCCCCTGTCTCTTGGTGGGCGCCCCTGTCTCTTGGTGGGTGCCCCTGTCTCTTGGTGGGTGCCCCTGTCTCTTGGTGGGTGCCCCTGTCTCTTGGTGGGTGCCCCTGTCTCTTGGTGGGTGCCCCTGTCTCTTGGTGGGTGCCCCTGTCTCTTGGTGGGTGCCCCTGTCTCTTGGTGGGCGCCCCTGTCTCTTGGTGGGTGCCCCTGTCTCTTGGTGGGTGCCCCTGTCTCTTGGTGGGTGCCCCTGTCTCTTGGTGGGCGCCCCTGTCTCTTGGTGGGTGCCCCTGTCTCTTGGTGGGTGCCCCTGTCTCTTGGTGGGCGCCCCTGTCTCTTGGTGGGCGCCCCTGTCTCTTGGTGGGTGCCCCTGTCTCTTGGTGGGTGCCCCTGTCTCTTGGTGGGCGCCCCTGTCTCTTGGTGGGTGCCCCTGTCTCTTGGTGGGTGCCCCTGTCTCTTGGTGGGTGCCCCTGTCTCTTGGTGGGTGCCCCTGTCTCTTGGTGGGCGCCCCTGTCTCTTGGTGGGTGCCCCTGTCTCTTGGTGGGTGCCCCTGTCTCTTGGTGGGCGCCCCTGTCTCTTGGTGGGCGCCCCTGTCTTTTGGTGGGTGCCCCTGTCTCTTGTTGTCTTGTGTTTGGACAGTGACCAGTCCAGTTATAACTTATCTTTGTTTGCAAAAAGGGCTGACTCAAGCTGACCAACGACTAAAACCCATAGACAGCTGAAGTAGAAGCTGAAGCTGCACTAGATTTTCTTAGAAATGAGCTGGAAGCCAGCAAGGAACGCATGTTGTTGTATCGCCAGTGCATTTAGTGTGCTCAGGAGAATGCATTGCGCTAGAGGGGGGGAGCCGTAGCTCAGTGCTTCAGCGCGGCTCTCTGATGTGCCAGCGGCGCAGGCTCGATCATAAATAATAAATAAGTGATAAATTAACTGGAATCCCAGCTCGTGAAATTAACGCCCTTGAGGGCCAACCTCCCAAGGCACAGTAAAGTTAGGACCTACTCAGTCGGTGGAATGGGCAGCAGTGCCTCTCTCTGGTCTCTCTGGTTGTGTGACGCTTCCTGCCTCTAATGTAGCGTCCTTCCTCTTGAGTTGTCTATGTGCCAGCCCCTAAGAAACCAAAGCAAATCTGATCAGTAAGTCTAGCAAACGCTGGTCACCAGTGGTTTGGCCGTCAGCTGGTAGATGGCATTCAGCTTCGCCTGACCATCCGCGGCGTCATCTTCGAGTATTGGCAGAGGACAGTCAAACGTTTTTATGCGACGATGACCAAAGGAAACTTGTGGCAGCGGTGGCCGCGGCTGCCGGTCACGAGGTTCGCTTGGGCCAGCGGGCGGAGAGGACAGCGGCAGCAGTTCGAGTTGGTGCTGCTGTTGAAGCTGACGCTGCCTCTGGTGTCGCTGATGCTGCAGTCGCCACTGCTGCTGCGGCTGGCGCCATCGAAGTCTCTCAGCCGGCTCGGTGCGCCTTGACTCCGCGTTGCAGCAGCAGCAACAGCAACAGCAGCAGGAGCACAGGCGTCGAAGAGCCAATTTAAACTGCTTACTAAACGAGTAGTACAGAGGCAAAGTGCCGGCCGAATGAACTAGAACAAGCAGATTAGCCAAATCTCCTATGACAACAATCCACACGTTGGATTGTTTAACTTGGCTGGCGATGGAAGTGCAGCCGTGGATGACGTGGTGCACCACGGCGGGCGAATAGCAGATGACGCAGAATGTCATGATGGCAATCAGCATCCGGTTGGTGTCGCGATAGGCATAGCTGGTGCTGGTATTGTAGCTGCAGTGACTGGCGCAGGTGTTGCCGGTGACCAGTGACTCGGAGCCACCAGCCGCAGTGGCTTTGGTAGCTCCGGACCGACGCATCTGAGCATTATACTCAGCCGCGCGTCTCAGCTTGCGGACAAGCTTGGAGTTGACTAAGGCCAGGTAAAGCACAGGACCAAACGAGGCCAAAGCAGTCCACAGTAAGAAGTGATAGCTAAACCGGAATGGCCAGGATCGGCCCAAGTTGCTCAAGTCGTACCAATTGATCTGCCTGCCCAGAGCTTCGTTAAGGAAGTCTCCAAAAGCTACTGACCGATTCGAGGACGCGTTGGACAACAGGACGCTGATGTTGATGCCGAAATAGTTGTAACTGACTATTCGATAGGCGAAGAACTGCGGCAAGCAGAAGAGAATGGCAGCGACAGTGATGATACCGGTCATTAGGCCGGCGCTCCTGCGTCTCCACAACAGGCTCCCAAAGTTTGGTTGACAGACCAGCAGGTACCGATCGGTGGCTAGGGCCATTGTAAGCCAGTTAGATATCACCTGTTTTTGTTTTTTTGCGGGTGAATTTTTATTTTATAAACATTTATTATAATTTTATTAAGCCCACAGTTTAGAATGTTACTGATATGCCGCGACTGCAACCTTTGAGAAAGTGCTAATGTTAGAAAATGTTGTCTTTGGGAATGTTGTCTTTGGGAATGTTGTATTTGGGAATATTGTCTCTGGGAATGTTGTATTCGGGAATGTTTCATTTGGGAATGTTATCTCTGGGAATACTGTCGGCGAGAATGTTGTCTTTGGGAATGTTGTCTTTGGGAATGTTGTCTTTGGGAATGTTGTCTTTGGGAATGTTGTCTTTGGGAATGTTGTCTTTGGGAATGTTGTCTTTGGGAATGTTGTCTTTGGGAATGTTGTCTTTGGGAATGTTGTCTTTGGGAATGTTGTCTTTGGGAATGTTGTCTTTCGGAATGTTGTACCTGTATTTCGGAATTCGAACTTTTGGAATATGGTCTTGGGAAATTTGACCTTTTTAAAATGTTATCTTTTGGAATTTGACTTTAGAGGAAAATTTTCTTTGGGAATCTGAGCTTTGAAAATAAAATCTTTGAAAAATTTTAAAAAATCAACAGGATAGGCCATTTACCCCTTAATTGGGGGATAAGAAAACTGACTGTTGGGAAAAATCTCTTCATCAACGATCTTGCATCCCGATGTTGGAGCCGGACACTTGACACACCCAATCCTTGTCAAGACTAAGTGACCAGAGGGGGTCCCCAACCTCAAGCATGGCCGGAACCCTTCCTTAACCATGTCAGGGTCTGTTAGCCCAGGTCTGGAGGCTTTGATTAGCGGTAAGCTGTCACGTGCTCCTCCGCATCTGCAGCTCTCGAAAACATGATGGAAATTTCCAGCTAGATTCCGGTCGAAGTCTAATCACGTGCCATTCAAGGCCACGATCGATCTGGGAGGCATTGGGTGCAGATTAGGGCGAAAAGTTTAGCCTGAAGACACCACTCTTTGACGCCCCAACCCCACTCTTAGACACCCATATCCCACTCTTAGACACCCCAATCTCACTATTAGACACCTCAATCCCACTCTTAGACACCCCAATCCCACTCTTAGACACCCCAATCCCATTCTTAGACACCTCAATCCCACTCTTAGACACCCCAATCCCACTCTTAGACACCTCAATCCTCAACACCTCAGTGCTCTGGGGCATAAAAAACCTCTCAGCCATCCCCACAGCACAGCTCACCTGCATGCACAAGCACAGAGCGTGGCTATTGATGTACAACCGCGGCAGCCAGGACCAGTGACGCCAGATCATGTGGTCCATTTTCTCGAACACCGGCATGGCGTCCTTCACGCTTGGAACCACAGAGGTCAGCAGCACGAGGGCGTGAGTGATGGACAGGGCGCACAGGTAGAATCTGGTGTTGTATCGCATTTTGGCTTGCCGACGCAGCACCAGAAAAGCGGCCAAGTTGGAGGGAACTCCAGCGATGCACATGGCCAAGCCGCAGATCCCGACTAGGGCGAAGCTGGACTTCCTAGCGGCC
>NIVC01000996.1:285000-342500 GCA_002269645.1 Macrostomum lignano
TCTATCTATCTATCTATCTATCTATCTATCTATCTATCTATCTATCTATCTATCTATCTATCTATCTATCTCTCCATCTATCTATCTATCTATCTATCATCTATCTATCTATCTATCTATCTATCTATCAATCTATCTATCTATCTATCTATCTATCTATCTATCTATCTATCAATCTATCTATCTATCTATCAATCTATCTATCTATCTATCAATCTATCTATCTATCTATCATCTATCTATCTATCTATCTATCTATCATCTATCTATCTATCTATCTATCTATCTATCTATCTATCTATCTATCAATCTATCTATCTATCTCTCCATCTATCTATCTATCTATCTATCATCTATCTATCTATCTATCTATCTATCTATCTATCTATCTATCTATCTATCTATCTATCTATCTATCTATCTATCTATCTATCTATCTATCTATCTATCTATCTATCTATCTATCTATCTATCTATCTATCTATCTATCTATCTATCTATCTATCTATCTATCTATCTATCTATCTATCTATCTATCTATCTATCTATCTATCTATCGATCTATCTATCTATCTATCTATCTATCTATCTATCTATCTATCTATCTATCTATCTATCTATCTATCTATCTATCTATCTATCTATCTATCGATCTATCTATCGATCTATCTATCTATCTATCTATCTATCTATCTATCTATCTATCTATCTATCTATCTATCTATCTATCTATCTATCTATCTATCTATCTATCTATCTATCTATCTATCTATCTATCTATCTATCTATCTATCTATCTATCTATCTATCTATCTATCTATCTATCTATCTATCTATCTATCTATCTATCTATCTATCTATCTATCTATCTATCTATCTATCTATCTATCTATCTATCTATCTATCTATCTATCTATCTATCTATCTATCTATCTATCTATCTATCTATCTATCTATCTATCTATCTATCTATCTATCTATCTATCTATCTATCTATCTATCTATCTATCTATCTATCTATCTATCTATCTATCTATCTATCGATCTATCTATCTATCTATCTATCTATCTATCTATCTATCTATCTATCTATAATCCATCTATCTTCTTTTTTGAATTTAATTCCCTCAGTGCATATTTTACGGAGGATTTCATAACCCAAAATACGCAATAATTACATGACAGAGTTTGGCTAATCAGAATTGATGTTCTAGACTTGAGCCATCAATAATTATGGCAATGCTGCACACAGAGGAATTGGACTACCGGAAGCCACGCGGAATAACCTGGTAACTGCCTGTTGAATAAAGACAAAATTATGAACGCTAATAGAAATGAATATAAAAGCAGCAATAATGCCGATCATACGATCATCGGCTTCTACAATAACGGAAACCATGCAAGGCAAGAGGATCTGAAGAAAACCTGTCACGCTTGGCTGCACAGAACAGACTAAAAAATCTACTATGAGAAGCAAATATGGCGGTAACATTTCACACGCACTTCAAAAGATCTTTCCTATTTCCTAGAAAGCCAAAATTTGCTGCTAAAGAGATAAGTAGCAATTGCGAATAAATTAAATTGATACTCACAAATACTGTATTAAAAGCTTACCTCAGCTCCGCAGTATGACGCGATCACGAAGTCACGAGGTGCGGATTCAAACAAATTGGACTAAAAGAGCTACAAAGGCAAGATGCAGCACGAAGCCAAGGTAGAAAAGGATATGATGGAGAACAGAGAAAGGAAAAGGAAAGTGAGAGCTGGCCAAGCCAAGAGGCGAAGATTTCATTTATATCTCGAGTTCCTGTGGGAGCCACAGGTGTCGCTCGACCAATGGGAATCCGGTACGAATTTCCTAATTGTCTTGCAGGCGATTGTCCAATGTCTATAGAGTATACTCGTAATCTCATTAGCAAAATTGAGGGAGGGAAAGAAACTGCGCTAACAGATTTCATTTCAGCTTTTACTTCTGACACAAACGTAACACTGCGTGATTTATTCGGACACTGCCTGACACATTAGGATATGTTCTGACACAATTGGATACTCTGACACAATAGGACACTTTGACACAATCTAAAACTTTCTGAAACAATCAGATACTGTTTGACACAATCAGATATGTCTGACACAATCGGACACAATCTGACACAATTGGACACAATCTGACACAATCAAACACAATTTGACACAATCAAACACAATTTGACACTGTCTGACACAATCGAACACAATCTGGCACAATCGGAGACTGACACTGTCTGACATAATTAGACTCTATCTGACACTGTTGACACAATCGAACACAATCTGACACGATTGGACACTGTCTGACACAATCGAACACAATCTGAAACAATTGGACACTGTCTGACACAATCGGACACTGTCTGACACAATCGAACACAAACTGACACGATTGGACACTGTCTGACACAATCGAACACAATCTGACACGATTGGACACTGTCTGACACAATCGAACACAATCTGAAACAATTGGACACTGTCTGACACAATCGGACACTGTCTGACACAATCGAACACAATCTGAAACAATTGGACACTGTCTGACACAATCGAACACAATCTGAAACAATTGGACACTGTCTGACACAATCGAACACAATCTGAAACAATTGGACACTGTCTGACACAATCGAACACAATCTGAAACAATTGGACACTGTCTGACACAATCGAACACAATCTGACACAATTGGACACTGTCTGACACAATCTGAAACAATTGGACACTGTCTGACACAATCGAACACAATCTGAAACAATTGGACACTGTCTGACACAATCGAACACAATCTGACACGATTGGACACTGTCTGACACAATCGAACACAATCTGAAACAATTGGACACTGTCTGACACAATCGGACACTGTCTGACACAATCGAACACAATCTGAAACAATTGGACACTGTCTGACACAATCGAACACAATCTGACACAATTGGACACTGTCTGACACAATCGAACACAATCTGAAACAATTGGACACTGTCTGACACAATCGAACACAATCTGAAACAATTGGACACTGTCTGACACAATCGAACACAATCTGACACAATTGGACACTGTCTGACACAATCGAACACAATCTGAAACAATTGGACACTGTCTGACACAATCGAACACAATCTGACACAATTGGACACTGTCTGACACAATCGAACACAATCTGAAACAATCGAACACAATCTGACACAATCGGACTCTGTCTGACACAATCGGAGACTGACACTGTCTGGCACAACCAGAAACTCATCTGACACAATCGGAAACTATCTGACAACAATATCTGGCGAACTTCTGACACATTGACAATAGAATATTTTATTTGATGCACAATTTTGCGACACAGTTAAGACACGAAGATTAATTTAGTATGATATAATTCTAGTACTTTTGGAGTGACTTTTAAGCCCAATACAGGAACCGCTCTGATTAAACTACAACAAATGATCATAAAGTTCACGCACAAATTTGAAGCCACTCCTAATTGAATCCCTCCCGACATCAAATAAAATTTCATTTTTTGACTGACAAGTCCGTTAGCCAAACAGCTGACGCAATAATCGAATTAAGTACAGACTACAGTGTATTTTTATCGCACTGCCTGCACCTGTCAAGTCAATAAAAAAGTAGCCATCTGTAACTCTCGCCTACGCGTAATGACAGACTTCTCTCATACTAACATAAAACATTTAGGATTAATATGCTCAAAGCGCGATATTAAATGTGCTCTTTTCACTAATCAATTAGACTATTCTTTATTTTCTAATCACTGATGCCAACCGCGATTAACTAAAGACAAAGTGCAAGGAGGCCATGGTCACGTGACCATCAGTAAATGCATTTTTTATAATAGCCAATTAGCATAACATAAGATACTAATGGCAATGAATAATCTTGTGAATAGTTAGGTATGTGAATCAGTATAATCATGTGATTAGTCAGTTATGTGAATCAATATAATCTTGTGAATAGTTAGTTTTGTGAATAAATATAATCTTGTGAATAGTTAGTTTTGTGAATCAATATAATCTTGTGAATAGTTAGTTATGTGAATCAATACAATCTTGTGAATAGTCAGTTATGTGAATCAATTAAATCTTTTGAATAATACAAAGACAAAACTGTACAACTTAATTGTAAAGCACTAAGATTAAGTATTGACACGAAGTCAGGGCGGAATTGTTAGAAACGAATCAACAACAATTAATAGAATTGATTTCTTCCAATTTAAACAAAGCTGAATGTTTCTTGTTTATTTAAATATTGATTTAAAAAGAAAAACACACTCACAAAACACGGCCAAAAACAATCACGAAAATACAATTAATGAAAAAGCTGACAAAACAAGATAACCATTAAGTCTATGTCGATTTCATCAGTAAGTCTTGTTTGTTCGCCTGTTACTGACAGCGGAACGAGTCTTCAAACTATTTAATTTTAACATTTTTTTCAATATCCAGCATTCACAGAATCCTATTAATTTCCAGGAACTGCTATTATAAAACAACCTCACCGCCCTTCATCAGTTCAAATGCGGGCCAATGAAATTTAAATTCAACGCAACTAAGACAACAATAAATATTATAGGAAATTTAAATTTACAAAAATATTACTATCAATATAAGATTTCAAAATGCTCGCTCAATATCAAACATAATTAAATAACATTTACTTAGAAAAATATAATTAGAATGTCGCGTATTATTAGATTATGGCTAGGAAATGTTGAAAACAAAAAAACTCAAGCCAAAATACGAGCACAAGCTAATGGAACAAAGTAAAAACCTGCTTATTACAATTATTTTCAAGCCTTGATGTTCAATATAAATAGCAGAGGTTATTAGATAGAATACGCTAGTGTACATTGGGGATAGGAATTTATTGGGGTTGGCGTGGGCCAGTGTACATTGGGGGATAGGAATTTATTGGGGTTGGCGTGGGCTAGTGTACATTGGGGGATAGGAATTTATTGGGGTTGGCGTGGGCTAGTGTACATTGGGGGATAGGAATTTATTGGGATTGGCGTGGGCCAGTGTACACTAGGGGGGTAGGAATTTATTGGGGTTGGCATGGGCCAGTGTACATTAGGGGGTAGGAATTTATTGGATTTGGCGTGAGTCAGTGTACACTGGGGGGGGGTAGGAATTTATTGGGGTTGGCTTGGGCCAGTGTACATTGGGGGATAGGAATTTATTGGGGTTGGCGTGGGCCAGTGTACATTGGGGATAGGAATTGATTGGAGTTGGCGTGGGCCAGTGTACATTGGGGGATAGGAATTTATTGGGATTGGCGTGGGCCAGTGTACACTGGGGGGGGGGTAGGAATTTATTGGGGTTGGCATGGGCCAGTGTACATTAGGGGATAGGAATTTATTGGATTTGGCGTGAGCCAGTGTACATTGGGGGGTAGGAATTTATTGGGTTTGGCTTAGGCCAGTGTACATCGATGATAGAAATTCCATACGGAGCGTGTGACAATTAAGTACTTCCTATATACTAAAATGAGTTGTCTCTAAACAGGTATCTCTTAGCCGTGTGTTTTATACCGTGGCGTGATACGATAATATACGTCCCGTATTATAGAATACTGTCAAGAAAGTTAACCAGGCAGTCCACATAATACATAGAAGTGTGATGCCTGAAGCCTCAATTAGAGGCCAAATTATCATCCGCCGACGCTACCGAAGCAGTCGAACTCGATGAGTCCGCCGCATTAGCGGCAACTGCGGAACCGGAACCGGAACCAGCAGTTGAAGTAGCCGGCTGATTAGCAGCGGTGGAAGATGGCAGAGCTTTCTGCAACGAGCGCACATTCCAGTGGAAGCATTCGGCTAAACCGCTGAACCAATCCTGCAGCGGGCTACGAGCCGATATAGAGGGCACCATGTACTCTGATGTGGTGATGGCCACGTGGTCGCCTGGGATTCAAAAATTAGGATCGGATTTGTATCAGAGTGATCTTCTACACTGAATCTAGCTTAGTTTAGAGAGGCCAACCCGTCGCTGTAAACTTCGGTACTTTCGAGCCCTCATCTACTCTGCTTGCGTCTTGTCGACCCCTCATCTAGTCTTTATTGTCCCATCTACCCCCTTTATCTAGTGTTTGCTCTCCTGTCCAACACCCTCACATAGTGTTTGTTCTACTGTCTACCCCTTATCTAGTCTTTGTTCTCTTGTCCAACCCCATTATCTAGTCTTTGTTTGCCTATCTACCCCTCATCTAATCTTTGTTCTTGTCTACTCCGTCATCTAGTCTTTGCTCTCCTATCCGACCTCTCATCAAGTCTTTGTTCAACCTCCAACGCGGCTATTTTGTCAGCTATACCTGGCAACAGTTCCTGTCGATCCCGACCGTCAAAGCTGACCCAGGCGTTACTTCTGGCGCATTCGGCCAAGCGAACAGTAATACCTGTGCTAGCCGGCAGAATTACTGGCCGAAAGCTTAACGAATGCGGACAGATAGGGGCTAGCAGTAGAGCCGGCACCGACGGATGAATCATGTTGGCTCCTGCCGCCATGGCGTAGGCGGTGCTGCCAGTCGGGCTGCTCACAATCAGACCGTCGCCTTGCATAGTAGTCACGGTCTGGTCCTCAATTATCACGTCTAATATGCACAGATTGCCAGACGGGCCTCTGTCTATGACTACTTCGTTTAGAACCTGAAGGGTTGGTTTATAAAGTTTTCTTGACTAGGGTTTGTAGCCTAGTAGCTGGAGCTTCGGACTCACGACTTGATGGTCGGGGGTTCGATTCCCGATCCCACTGGAACAATTTGTGTCCTTGAACAAGACACTTAACTCTGCATTGCTTCAGTTCACCCAGCTGTAAAATGGGTGCCAGCATTAGCTGGGGTAATTGAGGAAGTGTGTAGCAACCCCCCCCCCAGCCCTTGACTGTAATCCTCAAGCATGTGCACTCTCTGTGTCTCGCAAGTTTCCCGGTTTTGTCGTTTATTAAAAACTAACTTTATTTTTTAATATAAAGCCAATCAATATCTTGTACAATAGAAAAATCCTCAAAAGATAATTTCCTTAATTAGCAGACTTGGTATAACAAACCATTTGGATTCATTTAGAATGATCAAACAGAAGTAAAATAATTAAAAAAGCAGGAAAGAGAAATAAATTGAATTTAGCTTGACCAACTGATAGATAATAGATGAGGGAGACAGTGATGAGGGAGACAGTGATGAGGGAGACAGTAGTGAGGGAGACAGTGATGAGGGAGACAGAGATGAGGGAGACAGAGATGAGGGAGACAGTGATGAGGGAGACAGAGATAAGGGAGACAGAGATGAGGGAGACAGATGAGGGAGACAGAGATGAGGGAGACAGAGATGAGGGAGACAGGTGAGGGAGACAGAGATGAGGGAGACAGAGATGAGGGAGACAGAGATGAGGGAGACAGAGATGAGCGAGACAGTGATGAGCGAGACAGTGATGAGGGAGACAGAGACGAGGGAGACAGATGAGGGAGACAGAGATAATGAGGGAGACAGATGAGGGAGACAGAGATGAGCGAGACAGTGATGAGCGAGACAGTGATGAGGGAGACAGAGACGAGGGAGACAGATGAGGGAGACAGAGATAATGAGGGAGACAGAGATAATGAGGGAGACAGATGAGGGAGACAGACAGACAAGAAATAGAGCAGCAGATAGACAGCAGCACAGTACCGATATGTTGCGTAGCAAATAAAGCAAGCCAATAAACAAGGCTAACCTGTTTTTTCTCCGTAGCTGCCGCCGCAGCCTTGTGCAGAGTGCAAGCGAGCCTCGATCTCATAGTAAAATAACTTCGATTATTCAGCACCGACTGCAGATCTTGGCGGTAATTTTCAAACCGATGCGGAGTCAAAAATCCCAAACTGCCCAGATGGAAGGCTAGTATTGGAGGCACGTCGGCCTTGAACAATGAGCTGGCGTATAGCAGGGTACCGTCGCCTCCAAGGCAGACAATGAGGTCGATCATCTTGTCTGTAAAGGCGGCTTCGCCGTATACAAAAGTTTTCAATTTCGACGCAATCAGGGCGAATTGTTTAGATAGCGCCGAGGCCTCCTCTTTGCAGAGCTCGCACTCCGAAACCGAGCTGCACTCGACAAATACCTCGAGTTGGAGGTCCTGGGAACAAAGTATAGTGTATAGAGCCATTGGTTGCTGATGGTAGACGCAGGACGAGATCATCAAATCCCAGAGAATCCCAATCACTAAGTCCCAGAAATCGGATCCTGAAATCCCAGGAATATCGATCCCGAAATCTAATGAGTATCGATTCACAAATTTCTGGAATATCGATCAATAAATCCGAATAATATCGATCCTAGAATCCCAGGAATATCGATCCTAGAATCCTAGGAATATCGATCCTAGAATCCTAGGAATATCGATCCTAGAATCCCAGGAATATCGATCCTAGAATCCTAGGAATATCGATCCTAGAATCCCAGGAATATCGATCCTAGAATCTCAGGAATATCGATCCTAGAATCCCAGGAATATCGATCCTAGAATCTCAGGAATATCGATCCTAGAATCCCAGGAATATCGATCCTAGAATCTCAGGAATATCGATCCTAGAATCCCAGAAATATCGATCCCGAAATCCGAGGAATATCGGCCCTGAAATCCCAGGAGTATCAATATAGAAATCCCGGGAAAAATGAACACAAAATCCCAGAGATCCCAATTCCCTAATCCAAGGGCTTCAGACATGCACACTTTCTGTCTCGGAAACTCCGATCAAAGGCAAAAGTGCTGAAGCCCTAGTAATAATAATAACCGTAAAAACTTTTTATAACATTCAAGTGTCTTTATAGTGATTTCTAATAAAACTCAGTTTACGTGTAATAAAAAACTTAAACTTCCTAAAGGCGCAAAAAAAGAAAATTGAAACCGATAGTCAAGACTAGAAGCCTCAAATATCAAAGGGAGCGCCTATTTTTGACAATCTCTCGAAACGAAAGCTTTGAGACACTACTGTAAAAAAATTATGAGGTCACAACAATTTCTAGAGCCTCTTTTAGAAGCAGTAGAAGACTACGGTTATGTGCGCCTTTGACAAATAGATTATTAAAAAAAGCTCGCTAAAAAGTCTTGTCTCAATTATAACATTTTAGCTCGCTTGAAAGGCGCTCAAAGAAAAGACAAAGAAAATACGATTATTATTCATTTTTACTTTGTCTCTAAAAAATGACTTAATTTAATGTCAGTACGCCGCATCTGTTGCAAGTGGCATTATTGTTAGGAGAGATAATCTCTCTTATCAATCTTGAGCATTCGATTGCAACCGCCTTTAGCGGACGTACAAACCGATTAATTTATAATTTTAATTGAGTGGCACAGGTCTTTTTGTTAGATTAGAGGCAGGGGGGTTGTGTGCACCCTGGCGCACTTTAAGCGACATAGGCACACAACCGGCGAGAGGCATTAATGCCCATTCCGCCGACTCCCCTGAGCAGGCACACAAGCGCGCGGATACGTACGCAGTCATACGCACAGGCACACACTCACAAAGGAGTGCACAGCGGCCCTGACTTTATTTATCGTTAGGCATGTACACTTCTCTGTGTCTGGGGCCCTCAAATGGCGTTAATTGCACGAGCAGAGCCAAGCCGAGATTCCAATTTAGCCCCAAATTAATGCGACAGCAGTTGAAATCGAGCCTGGGTCGCTGGCACATCGGAGCACCGCGCCAGACCACTGGGCTACGGTGACCTTGACTAGCAGACAGACAGACAGACAGACAGACAGACAGACAGACAGACAGACAGACAGACAGACAGACAGACAGACAGAAAGACAGACAGACAGATAGATACACAGGCAGACAGACAGACAGACAGACAGACAGACAGACAGACTGTCAGACAGACAGACAGACAGACAGACAGACAGACAGACAGACAGACTGTCAGACAGACAGACAGACAGACAGACAGACAGACAGACAGAAAGACAGACAGACAGATAGATACACAGGCAGACAGACATACAGACAGACAGACAGGCAGACAGACAGACAGACAGACAGACAGACAGGCAGACAGGCAGACAGACAGACAGACAGGCAGACAGACAGACAGACAGACAGACAGACAGACAGACAGACAGATAGACAGACAGGCAGACAGACAGGCAGACAGACAGACAGACAGACAGACAGACTGTCAGACAGACAGACAGACAGACTGTCAGACAGACAGACAGACAGACAGACAGACAGACAGACAGACAGACAGACAGACAGATAGATACACAGGCAGACAGACAGACAGACAGATACACAGACAGACAGACAGACAGACAGACAGACAGACAGACAGACAGACAGACGGACAGACAGACAGACGGTCACCCAGAACAAGCCCTGATCAAAGCGAGAGACTCACGGTGACCAAGTGCAGCAGCAGCTCAATAAAAGACGTCAGGATAGTGGGATCCGGTTTCCTAACGACCAAAACTCGCTGAGGCAAATTCTCAGCCCATTTCAGCCTGTGATTGTCGAATTTGCTGTCTTTCAAACCCCTGAAATTGATTAGAAATATATATATCAGACAGATAGTACTCAAACTAGGCTACTGTTAGTAACACAGGTAGTTTATGTAAAAAATCAAAATTAGCCCCGTTTAATAATTTAAAAAAATTCAAAAACTTGGATTATTAAAAGCGTACGTCATTATTTTGCATTGAAATAAAATCAGAATAAGCAGCTGACAAAAAACACAACACACGAAAACGAGCGTCATGCACTTGAAAAAACACCTTGTCGGTTTCTTCAGTTCATTCTGATGAAAAATAAGTTCATGCAATAATGGAAGCCAATTAGGGAGGAATTAGGGAGCAAATGAGTCAGTTTAAGGGCCGGCTGAAACCTTCACATGGTTTAGAGCGGCCCTGACTTTCGTTAAATTGACACACCGTACACGCTGAGCTTTAGTGGTTGGCCCAGAGGCTCACTACTGACAGTAGTGTTTCAGCGCCAATGGGTAGATTTTTGGCGACAGGGGGGATTTGGGAGTTTTTAATTCCAACGGAGAATTTAGCGCCAGAGGAAAGGTCAGCGCCAGAAGGGAATTAAGCGCTAGAAGGGAATTTAACGCTAGAAGGATTTTTAAGCGCCAGTAGGGAATTCAGCGCCAGGGTGGACGGGGGAATTTAGTAGATTTTAGCGCCAGGGACAATTTAGTAGATTTTAGCGCCAGGGGAGAATTTAGCGCCAGAGAGAATTTTGGAGATTTTAGCGCCAGAAAAGAATTTAGCGCCAGAGAGAATTTTGGAGATTTTAGCGCCAGGGAAGAATTTAGCGCCAGAGAGAATTGTTCCAGGGGATAATTTAGCGCCAGGGGGTGAATTTAGGGCACCATTATCTCCAGGAAACACAAACAAGAGAGTGCACAAAAAATCTGACCTTAATGGTAATTTTAAATAGAATGCAAAACTAAAAAAAGCATAAAATATTGGGACAATTTTCCTCAAACCTCTGAAAGACTGGCTTCCAATGCAGAGTCATGTTACTCCTGGGGTGCTCAGCCTGACGTTGAGTTAAATCGCCAGTCAAAGCAGCCCCATCATTGGCAGCTGCAGATGAGTCGGGCGCCGATGTTGGAAAAGAAAAGTCGCCACGTTCTACGTGGGACCAGGCTGGTTGCTGCTTCTGTTGCTGCTGCTGTTGTTGCAGAAACTGTGAAGTCTCATCAGCACTCAGCACTGCCGCTTTCGACACGTGAAAGCGACCGTTATTAGACATTTTTTTAAATATTGATTTATTACTTACTCAAATTTCAACTTTACTACTGGGAATAATAAGTAATAAGTAATAAGTAATAAGTAATAATAATAGTTTGCATACAAAAACTATTTATGCACTATTTTTTTAATTTTGAGTAGATCAACAAATTTCAGTGCAAAACTATTAGGAAATCAAACCATTAATTTTGACTTTTCTGGTCAGACTTGTTGCCTGAAAAGGAATGAAAATGTAAGACTGGTGGTAAGGAATTTTGCAATATAAGTTTTATTTTAGGCATCTTATAAGCTGTGAATTAGGTGCAAGTTAGAAATCTATTAAAAAACTACAGAAAAGTTTAAGACTGCTAGAAAGTCCTAAAAAGAGAGAAAAAATTAATTATTGCTAGTGCCATTAAACTCAAAATTTCTCTAAATATGAAGCATAAGCAATAAGATGCATTGATTAATTCTAAATGCCAAAATACCATCAACCAGAGTGACTGATATAGAAGCCACAGCAAGTCAACTTACCTAAAAGGTCGCCTAGCAAATGAATGATGACTTCTAGTTTTTGATTGTTCCAGAGCTGCAAGATGCATTTGCATGAAATAAATATTTTTTGTTTCTATATGAGAAGTTTTTATAACTTAGGTCAAATTCCTAACTATTCTATACAGCTATAATAAAGTTGAAATAAAACCTAATCTAGGGTCTCATATTATTCAACAAAATAATTCTAGCATTCTGAATTAAGACCCTAGACTAGATGCCATTTAACTTATATTATATATTTTTGTAATCATTTTACATGAAGTATTGATAATCTTATAATTACTGGGACTCTTGATATGCTTTGAAAAATTTAAATAATCTATAAATAGTCTGCACACTTCTGCAACTGTTATGGGTCAACAAGGCATATATTAGCCAGCAAACTAGAAGATATTTGGCTTGGGCCTATATTAATGAAAAAATAAAACATGCATATAGATTGTTAAAGAATTTATAGGCATTTACATTATTTAAACAAAATTAAGAAATTTTAATCAATTCAAATTTTTGTACTATGAATAAATACATAATAATTTAATAAAACTATATATGCAACTTTGGTTCCACACAGTAAAAACTGCGTCAAATACTGTGTTGATATCTGTTGCACATTTCAATGTGAAATTCAACTTGAAATTCAATTCAGGATTTTCCCGCACTAAACTAGAGTTCTTAAGCCTATTCAATATAGAATTTAATGTGGGATTCAATGCAAGATTTGCAAGATTTTTTTAATGTTGGGATAACGTCAAATGTGCTTTGGGTTAGGGCACTGAACTTTCATGGCTGCCTAGCAGAGAGGGCATGCTTAAGCAGCTAGAGCTGAGGCCATGAAGGAGTTGAAGCACTAATCAGACCAAGGCTACAGCAGACTGGCAAAGCTGTCGCTGCATCTCCCTGTCTGACTGGCTGCTTTGTGTCAATGTCTGCAGCTTCGAGTGGAATGCTTGCCTAGCTGTTCTGTGTGTACACACCTTCTGCCACGCAAGATAATGAGGCTCAAGTCTTCTTCAAGCACTCTCGGAGCAGGTGGAGATGGCGTAGTATCACACAGTGGTCATCTTCAAAAACCTGAATTCAATTTTGCTTAGGTCCAAGTGGTCACTGTTTGTGACACTGCACAAGAATGACAATACTAAAGTGCTGGAGGACTTCCTGGAAAGGCATGACATAGTGTTGGCAAGCTCGCGAACTTGTAGGGCTACAAGCAGAGGCGGAGGAATGCACTTGGCCAGGATGCAACATGGAGCCAGGCACAGGTTGATCACGTGCTTGTGCATCTTTGTGAGCGCCGCCGCGCCATCAACTGCTATACTATCATGCCGCTGGCTCTGCAGTCTGACCATTGGCTTTTCATCTGCAACCTGCATCTACACAATCTGCTTTACTGTCTACCAAAGTGGCCTCTGCGGAGCTTCTATTGTGCACTTAAGGACACCCAGGCGTGTTGCCATTTTGTCAGCACTTTTGTCAGCATGCCTTGCAACAAGTGCAGGTGTGTTAAGTATATGGAGGTAAGTGCTACAGTTAGAGCAAGCAGTCCCAATGATGCAATTGGCCCAACAAAGGCAGCTAGTCTGGCAGGATAACCTTGCAATGCAAGCAAGGGTAAAGCAGGAGAGGCTCCATCTTAGCAGTTGGCCAAACCACAAGGCAGAGGCTCTGGCAGCTGTCAACCTGCAGCAGAAATAGGCCACTGTTGATGATGCTATCCAGTCCACCGATGCTGGAACTAACACCAAAGGGTGCGGGGCCTGGTTGCCATCAACACTCTGACAGGTAGAAGCTGCGCATCCCACTCAAACTGGCTAGCAACAACTCTAGATGAGCATTTTAGAACAGGCATGGCTAGAGATTCAACCTCCATGCTGCCCTACTAGCCGACCCAGGGGTACACATCCTGCTAGGTCCACATAGACAGACTGGGTAATGGTGCCAGTCACCCTTCTGGAGAAAATTGGCCTTTGGCTTTAGTTGTTAAGGGTACAGATTTATCTTGGTGTACTTACCTATGCATAACCACCTTCACCTCCCTTGTGGACTACTGCTCTAACTGTAGATTTGAGCTGCTAGTGGCGGGGCGATGTCAATGCCCCAACACTCACTGGGGCAGTAAAACTTCAACAGCAGAGGCCAAGGAACTCCTTGCTTACCACTGCACTACCAATACTGAGTTTTTTAGCATTGGTATATAATAGCCCATGCGAACTCCACTGGTTACAGTTAGAACTTTACAAGAAAGCTTGAGCGATTGCAAGTCAGCGCACGCATATATATATATTTAATGGGTATAATGTAGATTAGTATAGGATACACGTACACGCAAGGATGAGCAATCAATGAGGTGCACACTTAAGAAATAACCAATGTGCCCATGCAACCCTACATTCAAGCAACCCCAAGAACACCCAAGATCAGTCCAGTGGCACTTTGGTTGTGGAACCCCCATCTTTGACAATGGGCAATAGATAGAGGCCTATGACACAACCCTTGTCTCCCACAGTTTGGCTCTTCTGGTCAAGGACTAAGGGTATAGGACAAAGAGGAGTCTCTGTCTAACCATCACTTTGTTCATTTTTGGTTGCAATCCTCTTGCTTCAAGCCTAGCATCCTATGGAAAAGGAACATCTGGAACTCTGACTAGACGGCTTTCACTGAAACCCTGAAATGCCAAATAGATCAGCTGACCACTAGCGTTCCTACCACCTAGCTGTCACGAAGTGGATGACCTTGCAGACTTTCTCAGCACAACTGTTTTGATAGCCCATGAAGCCTCCAATCAAGGCCTAAAAAAGCAATAAATCCACTCTTGGTAGCACCCAGCATTTAGATCCCTCTGGCATAAGGCAAAGTGCCTTCAATGGAAAACTTGCAAGAGCAAAGACCCTGCTTATCAGTATGCAATTTGTGACTTTAGGCGTGAAACCAGGAAAGCCAAGTCTGACACATGGCACCAATATTGCGTGGAGTTTGAAGGCAGGTCTACTCTACTTCACATGTGGTTAAGGCTCTCACCCTCAACAAAATGTCAAAGCTCTCAGTCATTAAAAGACCGGATGGCTAGCTTGCTGAGAACCCCAGGGAATCACTGGACATCATGCTTACCAGCTCTTTCCCATGTGCCACATGGTAGCTAAACCCATTGGACCACTCTCTAGGCAGACAGATCTTGGCTTCAACCATTATTACCAGAGAAAAGATGGCTCACACGGCAAAATCCTTCTCTCCTTTAAGTCACCAGGACCTAACAACATTTATCCTGGCTTCTTATAAGAGGCAGTTGAAAATAACTAGTTTTTTGACCTCCTCTGTAACCTCTTCAAGGCTAGCATTATGGGTCCTAAAATTCTGGGGCACGCATGAGAACCTTACTTGCTGGATAATGCATATGCTATCCTATTATACTGCCAACTTGCATCTCCTAAAACACTCCCACTCTGTGGAGGTCCAGAAAGGTAGACTGCAATGTGGAGTCCTTAGCCCAATTCTCTGGAACTTGGTCATGGACGAGCTGCTTTGCAGCCTGTAGCCAGACCCAGTTTAGAAGGTTGGTTACTTGAATGATATTACTGCCACTGTGGCTAGACCATTACCCACGGTCCTCAGAGACCTCCTCCAAGCCTTCATCCACTGTGTTGAATGCTAGGCATACAGCTGCAGCATCAGGTTCTTTGAGTCTAAAACCGTGGCTATCATGTTCACTAGTTGTTGAAATTGGAGGATCGAATTGCTCTCCTTCTATGGCAAACCTGTTGGTAAAACAAACCAGATATCTGGGCATCCCCCTTGACCACAGGTTGAGTTGAACCCACATGTCCAAACCAAAGCCCTCAAAGCTCTTGCAACTCTTGCATAGATCTGCAGAGCTTTTGGTGCTATGTGGGGTCTCATCCCTGCCCATGCAACAGTTGGCCAATCTGGCTGACTGATTTGGCGGCCAACCAAGGTAAGTTGCAAAAATGCCTACTTTAATAAATACCCAAGTAGTACTAAGTAGAGGATGAGGCATTTTTCCTTAAAATGATAGTCATAGTGACTCTTGCCATTTACCCAAAGTTGCATTAATTTTGCTTTAGGGTTTCTTTCATATGTAAGTCGCATTTTTGGCCAAAAATGACATAGCACTTTTTTAAAACTAAGTCACAACCAACCAAATTTTGGAGGTTGCACATATATGCCCCCACCATCTCTGGTAGATTTACACTGCCATTATAAGACCGGCCATCTTCTTTGCCAACTATTACAGGCATTAAGCTAAGTGCCAACTTGCAAGTCTAGCTAAGTAGCCAGTCATGGATAAACAGCAAGTGTGGCCAAGTTAGGTGGTCTAACTTCTACTACTCTCAGACGTGCCTGTTGACCTTCTGCCTTTATCAGGGCTTTACTAAAATCCTGCATTGAATTTCATATAGGCCTATTGATCATCCTGCATTAAATCTCACATTAAATTCACTCTGAATACTGCATTGAATAGGCTTAAGAACTCAAGTTGAGATTAAAGCGGGAAATCTCTCATAAAATTCTGCATTGAATCCTGCATTGAATTCTACAATGAATTCTGCATTGAATAGGCTTAAGAACTCAAGTAGCCAATAGCCAATAGTGCAAACAGTGTCTAGTATAGATTGGCCCTTAGTAGTCCAGGCACAATTTGGCATATTGGAGTATAGTTTGCATGAGAAATGGGAATGTTAATGTCTAGTGCAGTTTAGAACTTGGCTAGGCCCTACAATAGGCTAGACTAAGGGAGTTGCTACATAGGGTACCAGTTGTTTTGGTGACAAATAGTTGTTTTGGTGACAAGTTGCTATTGTGATAGACACACTTCATTTTCAATGAAAAATCAAAGATTTTATGAGTATTATCATTTTAGTGATAAGAGGTGTTTCATAATATTTGGTTGTAGTTATTTTGTTAAGATTTATGTTTCATAATATATATAAAAATCTTCATCAAAAGAATATATTTAAGAAAAGAAAGCAAACTGATTATATTGTTTTCTTCCTGTGCAGATTGTTTTGAATTGTCCCAGAGTGTTCAGACACATAAACCATAAACCTATAGAGAATCCTCATGAAATGCAGACCACGAGAAAGGTGGATATATTCACTTGTTGATGCTTTTGCAAGTTTAAATTGGAAAACATAATTCAAAAGACTGCAACTCTATAATTGTAAATAAACAAAATTAAATACAGAAATACTTAACTGTTTTAAAAACTATAAATTTTAGGCTCAATATGCCTTAAGATTTTCTAAGTAATTTTCTGTTTAAAAACAGAATCGCTATAACTAAAATTGTATTTTTCTTGTCACCAAAATGACTTCTGCTTGTTACCAAAAGGACTGTCATCAAAACATCTTGTCACCGAAATGATTGTAATCCACTACATATACCCTCAATTACCCTAGCTAATGTTGGCACCTATGTTATAGCTAGGTGAACTAAAGCAATGCAGAGTTAAGTGTCTTGCTCAAAGACACAAATTGTTTCAAATGAGTTGAGAATTGAACCTAACTTTTTTGTCATGAGTCAAATGCTTTTATTAAGATACATTATGTCTATTGTCTAGATTTCCATATAAGACTTTTTGAACTTAAAGTATATAAAAAATTCTAATTTTTTAATTCCTTTAAAACTTTTACCAGACATTTAGCAAGTGGCCAAAATGAAAAAATGGCAATAATGTACAAAAATAAGACCTGTCTAACTTTTTGTGGTGTTACAAGCTCAATTTTTTAATCCCAAATAAAGTAAGAAAAGTTGTGAAAAATTGATGTTTCTAAATACAAATATGGTGAATTAATGCCCCACTTAGGCCTATAGGACATTGACCTCAAGTTGGTTATTTCCTAACATCCAAAAATAAAATGAAAACGAAATTGCAAAAATTCTGCATAGATAGCTGTGCCTGTAACTGCGCTGAGCACTGCACATATCTTCGCATTTGTTTCCCGAGGGTCTCCCTAAAACACGCCCCGCACCGCCTTGCAGCGCTACACATTAAAACAATTTTGAATATAACTGAAAACACTTCAAAATGCTTTTTCTGTTAAGCTTCGAAGTTTTTATTAAATTAAGTTTTTTTACTTTGAAATATAAAATTCAGTGAATAATAAGTGATAATAATATTAATATTAATAAAAAATTGATAATATAATTTAATAATGAAAACGAGAATATAAAAAATAATAATAATATTTATAATATTAATTTAAGATATTTATTCCATTACTCGAACAACAAATAGTTTTCTTTGCAATCAAATGCTGCATTGACAAAAAATGTTATAATGTGTAGCGGTTCAGGGCGATGCGGTGCGTGTTTTAGGGAGACCCGTTTCCCGATCGATATTCAGATTGATATTCGAAAACTAACAAAATCTCTGCTCTGCAAAAATATTTTAGAGCCCGTTTGACAGAAAAAAAGTGCAACTAAGAACATTGCAAAAATAAAGTTTCAGCTCGATCCGTTACTCTGGCTCGAAATGGCACCGATTTTCGATGTGCTCCCATTTAAAATACATGTGATTTTATAAGGCAGATCGATATTCGAGTTCGCTCACTTTGGCTTGACCATTCAACATGAATTTTACACACTAAAAATTGCAAACCAGAAACCGATAAATATACAGTTTCAGCTCGATCCGTCACTCTGGCTCGAAATGGCACCGATTTTCGATGTGCTCCCATTTAAAATACATGTTAAAGTATAAATAAAAGGTGGCTGTGTCTGCATATTTATTGACTGGCGAAACTCAGATTTCTGGTTAATTGAGTGCGCGTTGGGATGTGCTCGAGCAGGGGGAAGTGGATAGGCTGGGTGGGGGTTACGGAGTGCAAACTGAGTGCCCGAACTGCCTGCCTGCGCATGCTACAGTTACTAAATGATTACCGAACACCGTGTCCATTTGCAGGATTTAAGTCAAATATTTGTTCCGGTCTTACACGGGTCACATATTTATCTAATTGTGATTTGCGGTGCCAGCAGAAAAATTCTAATCCTGGACTCACTGAAAAACTGAGCCGCTGCAATTCGTCAACTGAAGCCCATAGTTCATCGATGGAAGTAGGTAAACCATTTGTGTCGTATAATTGCACCTACGAGCTACTGTACGCTCGTACAATGTGCTGATTAACTTTTTGCCTGTAAATTTACTTGCTATTATGGACCATAAAGCCATGAACGTCCATCCATATACTAAAAATCCGGTACTTAAAATATTCCGCTAAACTACATTTCATACTCCTGCAGACAACTCCTCGATTCGAATGTCGTCGCTGCATTCGTGGACCAAACAGCACCTGTGTTCAGAAGCAGCCCGGTGACTTTTGAGCCAGATACTTTGCCACGGACCATGCAGAATGACGGCTATAGCTGCGGTGTGTTCGTCTGTCTGTATGCCACGGCTGTTGCAACTGGATCACCGCTACACTTCAGAAACGACACAGGATCCCTAAAAAAGTATAGGTGTCACATCTGGCAGGTTATCCAGAATTACAGTCAAGGAGGAAGCCAGGCGACCTGCAGCACGTGCAACAGGATGGTACCTGATGCTTGTGCTAGAAATCGGACGATTGACTGGGTGGGTAGCAGCTAGTACGCTTGCTATATTGACTACACTTTAAAGGCTTTACGAGCGTACAATAGTTATGCTACTACGTAATGCGCAGATTGTTGTTGATTTTGGAGGTGAGGTGGGTGTCAGAGCCAATGCAAATTCAACGCCTATCTAAATACATTAGACCGATTCTAATTGGTCCAGAGTCATTATGTGAGACATTTATACTCTCATGTAAAATCTATACATGTAATCAGTGTATCGTACAGCAGCGACGAGTACAATATAGTACGCATAATTAGCGCTTCGCAGTTGTTGTACGTAGAAACGCGCGCGCTCCCATCCCCGCACAATGCAGCATTGGTGTACGCAGAATTAACTGTCCATATTAACTGTCCATATACCAAAAATTGACAGAATTAGAGCGCCCACCCCATAACTGTCCATATTATTACTTGTCCATATTTACTGTCCATCCCAAAATTGGTGTACGCGCAGAATTGTAGCGCCCGCCCACCCCATAACTGTCCATATTATTACTTGTCCATATTTACTGTCCATATATACACCCAAAATTGGTGTACGCACAGAATTGTCTGTGACCCCCACAAAATTGGCGGCCCCACGCGGAGGCATGATGAGTCAGTCAGCCAGTAAATCGCCGCTGTTCACCCCTCTGCCCTGCGCTGGCTGCTATAGCTACCTGCAGCAGTGTTACGCAACAACCCGGTCGAGCCACAATGCTAACTTTATAGCCAGACACGTCATGAAGGTCTGAAAACACAAACTTCTATGCATGAAATATTCTCGTTTAACAAGATGCCAAACCAACTTTGTTCAGACAGCAAACTATAAATAAGAAAATTTGGATTCTCGGCCGTTTATCTAAATTCACCAAGTTCAATTAACACCCCAATCATGTGGAAAACGCAATGTTTGACAAGCAATTTTTGGTTGCCAAAGCACAAGAGGATCAGATCGACAAAGCATGAACTGCCAACAACTTTGAGCAAGGATTTCAACACACCTCCAACGCCAACACCGAAAATAGGTACAAAAGTCTCTTTTTTTCTGGAATCCTCGATAACGACAACACCGTAAAAAGCTCGTTAACATGTAATTAAAACAAAAACTTATTGAGACTCTCGGGTATATAAGCACCAACCCGGGGCACCAAGCACCCGTACCTGCAAATTTTTCTCGGATTCTCGGCAGTTTTTCAAGCTCGAATAACATCCCCACCACTAGTGCGAACAACGCAGCAGTGCTTGACAAGAAATGAGCTGGATTTCCAGAGACTACCCCCTATTATCGAACGAGGAAAAAGACGAATATGAGGCCTTGAAAAAATCTGCTGACTGGTTGTGCATTTGCCACAGCAAACCGATTTCCGAGCGATTAGTCACCTTCAATGCCAAGGTCGAGGAAATTGATCAAGGCCCCTACGACAGCCAAGACTACGCAGCAGCCAGGATAAATGAGCAACTACGGGACAAAATGAGATTCAAAGCTGATTTAGCACGAATGGAGAGATTACTGGCTCCGATACTAAGTGAAGAGCATCGCCAAAAAATACGTTTTCGGAACCATCAAGATCTGTATAATCCGTCGTGGGAGGAGCAACAAAAGATTTGGAATTTTTGGCTGCCAAAGCACAAGAGGAACAGGCCGCCAAAGCTTGAACTACCAGCAACTTGGAGCAAGGATTTCAGCACACCTCCAACGCCAGCACCCGAAAATAGGAACAAAAGGTTCATTTTTTCCGGAATTCTCGATAACGACAACTCTGTAAAAAGCTCGTTATCGTGTAATTAAAACAAAAACTTATTGAGACTCTCGGGTATATAAGCACCAGCCCGGAGCATCTGCAAGCGCCCGTACCTGCAAATTTTTCTAAACAGACAAGAGACATGGAGACAGTGCAAGACTTCAACTGCGTCAAGCGAGAGCTGCTGGCACTCAAACCGCGAGGTCCGAGCTTCAACGGGGTTGAAACGTTTGACATTGAATATGACGAACAGGGACCTCTCTACTTGGCCAATGCGGTCCCTGTTTTGATCGTCAAGGGCGTGCGTACTGACAACGAAGGTCGCGAATTCATCATCATTGCACAAAAACACATTGAAAGCTGCATACCCTACACTTTCAACACTGTGGCGGAGCACCTTTCCAGCGAAAGTCTAGCTCTGCTGGGCTACAACCCAGCGTTTGGAGGTGACAGTGCAGCGTTTGGGCTGGCTCACGACTTTAAAATGTACGACCAAAACGGACTGCCTGTAGAGGATTACAAAAACAAGAGCGGCTACTACAGGATTCTGTTTACTCTCGACACGGCCGTGATTCGAGACGCTGTTTTGACCGCAATGCCAAAAATTCAACAGCTACAGTTTGTCGAAGAAGCCAAACAGGCATTCGATCGTTGCTATTGGACGCCACCTCCAAAAATCAAGGTAGGCGTCAAGAAAGTAAGCAAGAAAGCAAAGAAACCACCAAAGCTTGTCAAGGAGAAGCAGCCAAAGGTGCCTAAAAATCAGGCCAGAAAGCGACAGCATCAATCGAAACTAGTAGCAGCCAACGAATCAAAGAAGCGGTCGAAAGCCCCCAAGAAGGATACGAAAGTAAAAACTGCCGAAAAATCTACTTGCAGAACGTCGAGTGTGTGAACCGAGTGTTTTGCGCGAAATGGAGCCGCATGCCTGACTTGGACTGGGCGAGCGCACGGACATTTCGCAGACCAAGAGCTCTTATCAATTTGCGAATAGGAAAATGTACAATCAACTTTTTTCAGCGTTCTTTGTCTGCAATTGTATTCGGTTGTCGCTCATCAACCAAGTTTTGCGTCTTTTTCCTCAATGTAAACCAATTTCTGTTGTTGTTACCACTAGTACTTACCGCGCTGAAGTAGACAGATGGCCAAACTTTTTCCAAATTGCATACTCCGGGTCCCGCTGGGTGAAGTGGGAGTGTGAAGTTTTCAATGGAATAGTAATAAAGTCTCCATTTCGCAATGCTAAATGTTTATTATGCGGAAAGAATGGCCGCCTTGTTTTCCTTGGAATACGAAACTTTAAAGAGCTCTGTCAAATGTACGATCATGTGACTAGCGTTTTGCATGTCTAATCCATGTAGCTGTTGCGTAACTTTACTGCTTTACCACTGTACCGAATTTGTATGTACGTACAAGCTGCTATGAAATTGTCTATAAATATATTGTGCATAAATTGCAGTGCACTGCAACCAACATCTTTTTGCTAAACAAAATGACAAACGGAATCTCCAGACTATGTTCTTGTCGCGGCGAGCTCGCAGAGCTCGCCAAAGCCCGTCCCACTCTTCGGCGGGCCATTATTCGAGGTGCAGGCAAGGAACTGATTCATTGTCTCTGTGAATTGAGTCACAACGTGCTCCGGGGAAATATCGATCTTTCTCCGAAACAGTATCTGCGATTAAAGCGATACAGAAGATCGTTGCGTGAATTGGCAGACACAAAATTGTCTATAAATAGGAAGAAGAATATGCTTCTCTCGAATCCTCAAGTCGGTGGTTTTCTACCCATCCTTGCATCTGTTGCTGCACCGCTAATATCAAGCCTGTTTGGCGGACTACTCGCTAAAATGAATAAATACGTTGTTGTACCAGAAGAAGAATTTAATAGACTAAGTCAAGGCGCACCCCGAGAAATTGCATCCAAAACAGAATATGAAAAACTCATTGAATACAACACTCAACTCCAAAATAAACTAAGTCAGATCAAGCAAAAGAAGAGTAATCGTTTTCCTGAACGACAACAACGTGTTTGGGACATGCTGACAGAAAGATACCCAAATTTGGAGTACAACAAGTCGTGGGAAATTGTATTTGATGGAAAAACCTGGCCAGGAAGCAATATTTTCGATCTATTGAAGGAGATTACATCGAATGAAAGGCGCGACCGCCCAAGCCCAAAATATAGTACCGCTTTTTGGGCCCTGGCCGAAGAGGCAGATATTGCAAAAGCTCTACTAGGACGACGCCAACAAGAAGAAGTCAGTGTGAAAAAAGAAGTCGGCACGGATCCGGATCGAGACGATTTTTTAGTCGAGCAAGCAATTGGAACTAATGATTTCTACAACGACTTCCACAAAGACCAAGCCAGTGGCCTGAATGAAATTAAAAAATATGAAGATCGTGGCAGCGATGCCTACAGGCATGCTTCATACCAACTTCGCGAACCAAAGAGGCGGCAGAAACCAGCAGTAAAATACGAGACGTTAAAAAAACTATAAATAGAAATCATTTTCATGATATATAATCTGTTTTTGGATCATGGGTGCCGCAGCTGTAACTTCAAAGCTTTGCTCAGACAAACCGTCTGTGGAGTTCAAGTGTAATTACTCATGCTGTGCATCGAATCTAGTTGCGAATGAGGGTGAAAACCGCTCTTCGGAGAGTGTACGAACAGGGGGACGCCGCTTTTACAAATGCTGCCCGTGTATATCAGGAGGCCAAACGGCTGGTCCCCTCCCTGACGAGACGCCAAACAGACGAATGGCTGAAGACCCAATCGAGCTACACCCGGCACAAGAGGGTTAAAAGAAAATTCCGAACCGGAAAAGTAATGTCGGGAGGCTTCATGGAAACTGTGCAAGCGGATTTGATGGACATGTCGCGATACGAACAATGGAATGATGGTCATCGATATATTCTAGTTGCAATTGACGTGCTTAGTAAATTGGCTTTTTGTCAGTCAATAAAATTGAAAAGCGACACTCCAAAGGCTTTTGAAAGCATGATCAAAGACTTCCCCATTAAGCCTTTATATCTACACGTTGATCGAGGTACCGAGTTTTATAACAATCGCATGCAGAACTTACTGAAAGCCCATAATATCAAAATGTACAGTACAAACTCTGTATACAAGGCAAATATGGCTGAAAGGCTGATTAGGACTCTCCGAAAACGTTTAGCTCGCTACTTTGAGCATAAAAACACGTGGCGTTGGATCGACTATTTGCCAATATTGGTTAAAAGTTACAACAACACAGTACACTCTACTATTGATATGAAACCTTCGAGTGTCGGTCTGCACAATCAAAAAGAATTGTGGGAAAAGCTCTACAAGGATCCTGAATATGATGAACCAGTTTACCAAAAAGGGGACTTTGTCAGAATTTCAAAATCTCGTCGAGCCTTTGACAAGGAAGCATACGATATGTACAGCGAAGAAGTTTACGTTGTGTCTCAAGTATGCCCGGGACCGCCTCATTTTTATCGCATTTCCGACCTATCTGGAGAACAAATCGAGGGTCGATTCTACTATAATGAACTTTCAAAGACGGTTCGACCGACCGCTTTGTTATAGACAAAATTCTGCGTCGCAATGTCATCATCAATGGTGTCGCTCATCATTTCGTTAGTTGGCGCGGCTATCCCGAGTCGTTCAATGCATTTGTACCAGTTGAGGAAGTTATAAATATAAGACAAGGATGAACACACATACACTCGAAACGTGTAGTATATTACAATGCATCTATTCCTACCTAGCAATGCGTGCGTTGAGCACTATCCTGAGAATAATTCGGCACATTATAGCATTAATTTGCCCGACACCCTCCACTTTCCGAATCATGAAGTCTGCATCGAACGGATCTACTTTTGTAAAGAATTCAAAACCGTCCCCGATAATCGAATGGTTGATGTCCTGACCAACGCTCCCGAGGATGAAGTGATTGACATTGAGGTGAGAGAAAAACCCGCCTCCACGTATAAACAGTTTGCGTCGGTTTCTCTCGCCGCGGGGCTATCAACAGCCAACGAAGTGGTTGATGCAATCATCGCCGATCTAAAATATGAGCAAGACGATAATGCGATGATTTGCATTGAGCGTTCACAGGAAGGCCAAATTTCAATTGTGAACAAATCATGGTATGGTGCGAACATTAGGCTGTCCAGTAATGTGCGTAGCATGTTTAAAAAGGTTGATGACGCTGGAAATAAATCAAATATCGAAGTAACGACTTTTTTATTAAACCCAAGAAATTCGTTAGTATTCGCTATAGAATTGGAGTCCTCCTCCTCCATAGAGAGTCCGATGACTCTAACGTTTGAAAAGAGTGTCTGGCCTTCTAGAACGTCACTGCGGATTGCTAAAGGATTCTACCGCACGCCTGATGAGCTCTTAAATTATGTTAATGGAGCGCTTTGGGGCGTCGTTTCAAAGCTCCCAATAAGTCCAGCGACGAGAGTGGATGCATTCCGCTACAACCCTTTTCTGAACCGGTGTGAGTACAAACCCATTGAAAACATTTTATTCGACATTGGAGAGCTTGCTGCCATTCTCGGCTTTCGCGAAGATGTTTTCAATGAAACTCCAAAGACCGCTAAACGACCAATCGATTTAACAAATGGTGTACAAACTATGTACATCTATTCAAATATTGTCGACTCTGCCATTGTTGGAGACGTCAAAGTCCCCCTGCTTGGGGCAATTCCTTTGAATGAAAAGGTATACGGCGAACGAGAGTACTACGAGTTTGTCAATCCATCCTACTTACCGTTGGTGAAACACCCATTCAAAACCATTGAGGTGCAAATCTGTGACGATATGGGCAAGTTAATGGATCGGATTCTTCGAGGCAAAACTGTTTTATCGATCAACATTCGTGAAATTAAGCTATAAATAAAGAAGTTTTCACGAATAAAAGGTAGCAACTGATCGACAATATGCCTTCAATCTTGATCGGAGGAGCTTTACCGGTATTTTCCGGTGCACAGCGCGGCAACGGCCTGTTTGGCAGCATTGCCCGATTTGCCCTGCCAATTTTAAAGAGTTTTGGCAAAAATATTCTTCGCCACGGAACACGAGCCCTAGCTACAACAGTTAGCGACACACTCGATCAAGGCGGGAACTTGAAAGAAGCGGCATTGCGTAACTCTGTCCAGGCAGCTAAAGATGCTTTCAAGGACACAGTCGCACAACGAGGTAGCGGCAGACAAAGACGAAGAAAGATGACTAACAAAAAAACGAGAAAAAGACTGCAGCATTCTGATATTTTCGACTCTATAAATAAAAAAACCCGTGCCAATAACTGATCTGTCTATTAGAGCACCACACTAAGCCGCTGTTGAATGAAAAATGACTGAGTGCCTGTGTACAAAGTCGGAATTCGAGCTTTTTGCTCCTCGCGCACACCAAATTGCTGCAATTAGCGCCACCACTGAAGAAGTTCACCCTGTTGCCAGTGTTGAAAATGCCAGCGTGGTCGAATTTAGGATTGTTGGTGGTGAGACGTTTATCGATCTTAACGACATTGACCTCGAGATTAAGGCCCGCGTTAAGCAGTCTAATGGTACAAATCTTGCTGCTGATTCGAATGTTGCGCCGGTCAATTACGTCCTTGAAAGCATGTTTAAAAACGTCACGTTGACAATCAACGGGACACACGTAGAGTCGAGCAATAACAACCACGCTTACAAGGCCTATATTCGCACGTGTTTGAATTACGGACACGATTCAAAAACCAATCAACTGAGAATGATGGGCTACGCAAAGGACGCTGGAGGTCAAATGGCTGTGGTTGGAAATCCTGGCTTTGTAGCGCGCAACTCACGGCAAACTCACGCACCTTTCACCTTTATGGACCTCTTAGTTTAGACTTTTTTGTTACCAACGACCGAATGCTACTGCCATACACTGATATGGTAATTACGCTGACCATGCACAATTCCGGCTTCGTTCTGGAAAACCACGCGGACGGGGTTGATGCGCGGCTAGTACTCGAGAGTGCCAAACTACATGTGCGCCGCGTCAAGGCAAACCCCCAATTGGCATTGGAGATTGAAGAACAACTAGGCAAACAGAATGCAATCTATCCGATTGAGCGACTTGTTGTGCACAATACTTCAGTGGCTGGCGGTGTTCGGGACATGTCAATCAACAATATATTTCCTGAGCAAAAGCCTAAACAATCAACAATATATTTCCTGAGCAAAAGCCTAAACTAGTGGTTGTTGGCATGGTGAACAGCGGTGCATACAACGGTGTGGCTACACATAACCCGTTTAATTTTGAACCATTTGGTGCCGACAGTGTCGCTCTGTATAAGGACGGAGTCAGTCGGTGTGGACAACCGTTTACTCCTCGATTCGGTGTTCATAACTATGCTCGCGAGTATGCCATGCTACTAAAAAGCCTAGGAAAGATGAATCGGGACCTGGATATTGACGTATCATATTCCGACTATGGAGCTGGCTACTGCTTCTTCGCCTGGAATCTCATGCCCGACATGGAGCTGGGCGGGCATAGCATGCCTCGCGAGCGAGGGAATCTGACGCTACAAATAAAGTTTTCTGCTGCCTTGGCCGCAGGAATCAACGTGTTGGTGTTTGGCTACTTTGACAATACTGTGCAAATCACTCGCGGTCGTCAGGTTATTCTAGACTACGTGTAGAAACAAACATCTCTTTTTTATTCTCGAATAACGACCATATTCATGCCGATATGAATAGTCTAGATATATTAGAACGTCTAATACTACCTGTCCCTGTTCGAGTAACACCAGTTGACAGGATTCCGCAGCCTGTTTATCCTGCTGCATACGTGATTAACTTTGACACTGGCAATCTACCAGGCACTCACTGGGCTTTAATTTGTCTTCATGCCGATGAGAGCGTGACATTTTTTGACCCCTTGTGTATCGATCCTGTGCCAGATTTATTAAAGTTGTGGATCGCAAAGTATGTCCCTGTGGAGGTGGCCATGAACCGGCATCCTGTACAGCATCAGCTAAGTGTGACCTGCGGGGCTCATGTAATATTTGTGGCTGAAAAACACTTTCTGGAGGGTCTGTCAATTGAAAAAATATTGCGCGACTGTTATAGCACAAATCTTTACGAGAACGACTTGATGGTGCAGAATCACTGTCTACAAATAAAGCAGCATCATCCATAAATATGATTGGGCTGCCTATCAAAATGTATCAAACAATAGACCCCGACTCTTTAAAATTTGCCCCCAAAACGTCGGCAATTTTTGCTGGGGTGGCTCAAAGCGGCAAGACCACACTTGTGAAAAACCTATTGAGACAAGAATTTTTTCAAGATCCGAAGCCGATTCGCGTAGACTGGTTTGGCCACTATCCGGATCCTGAACTGTTTGAATTGCCGTACCCTGTAAATTTTCGTTCGTGTACATTTGATCCTGAACAATATGTCCCTGAACCAAATATTCTGCTTGTCGTCGACGACCAAATGCATGCCATGGAAAAGAGTGGCGCTTTTACAACTTTTTTCACGCGCAAAGTCTCCCACGTGGGGTTCCGACTTTGGTATCTTGTGCAAAACCTGTTTGCAAAGGGTAAGGAGCACCGAACTCAGTCGCTCAATTCGAACTACCTTGTTTTATTCCGCAATGTACGGGATGCCAGCACAGTGTCTCATATTGCAAGGCAGCTGGTCCCCACTAATCCAAAAAGTTTTGTCAAAACGTATGAGGATGCTACTCGCGACCCCTACTCATACTTGATTGTAAACTGTTTGCAAAATGCTCCTGCTCGCTATTATTCAAACGTTTTGGGTCGTCACCCAATTGTGTATGCTAAATAAATATACGTATCAAAGCTCGGCCGGCTTTTTGTGTAAATATATATACGCCTTTTGAAAACTTATTTGGGAGAGGGGTTGGGGGATGACGTAATTGTCTCGGAGTGTCGACGAGGGCTGAATTCTAAAGAGTGAAGTATGGAAGGAGTGGATATAACAGTGTGGATAGCGGCGATTTACAGCGGCTGACTCATCATGCCTCCGCGCGGGGCCGCCAATTAATTGTGGGGGTCAAAGAATATTTTCTTGGATGGGTGGGCGCTACAATTCTGTGCGTACACGAAGTTTGGTATATAAACAGCTATGGGGTGGGCGGACGCTACAATTCTGCGCGTACACCAATTTTGGGATGGACAGTAAATATGGACAAGTAATAATATGGACAGTTATGGGGTGGGCGCTCTAATTCTGTCAATTTTTGGTATATGGACAGTTAATATGGACAGTTAATTCTGCGTACACCAATGCTGCATTGTGCGGGGATGGGAGCGCGCGCGTTTCTACGTACAACAACTGCGAAGCGCTAATTATGCGTACTATATTGTACTCGTCGCTGCTGTACGATACACTGATTACATGTATAGATTTTACATGAGAGTATAAATGTCTCACATAATGACTCTGGACCAATTAGAATCGGTCTAATGTATTTAGATAGGCGTTGAATTTGCATTGGCTCTGACACCCACCTCACCTCCAAAATCAACAACAATCTGCGCATTACGTAGTAGCATAACTATTGTACGCTCGTAAAGCCTTTAAAGTGTAGTCAATATAGCAAGCGTACTAGCTGCTACCCACCCAGTCAATCGTCCGATTTCTAGCACAAGCATCAGGTACCATCCTGTTGCACGTGCTGCAGGTCGCCTGGCTTCCTCCTTGACTGTAATTCTGGATAACCTGCCAGATGTGACACCTATACTTTTTTAGGGATCCTGTGTCGTTTCTGAAGTGTAGCGGTGATCCAGTTGCAACAGCCGTGGCATACAGACAGACGAACACACCGCAGCTATAGCCGTCATTCTGCATGGTCCGTGGCAAAGTATCTGGCTCAAAAGTCACCGGGCTGCTTCTGAACACAGGTGCTGTTTGGTCCACGAATGCAGCGACGACATTCGAATCGAGGAGTTGTCTGCAGGAGTATGAAATGTAGTTTAGCGGAATATTTTAAGTACCGGATTTTTAGTATATGGATGGACGTTCATGGCTTTATGGTCCATAATAGCAAGTAAATTTACAGGCAAAAAGTTAATCAGCACATTGTACGAGCGTACAGTAGCTCGTAGGTGCAATTATACGACACAAATGGTTTACCTACTTCCATCGATGAACTATGGGCTTCAGTTGACGAATTGCAGCGGCTCAGTTTTTCAGTGAGTCCAGGATTAGAATTTTTCTGCTGGCACCGCAAATCACAATTAGATAAATATGTGACCCGTGTAAGACCGGAACAAATATTTGACTTAAATCCTGCAAATGGACACGGTGTTCGGTAATCATTTAGTAACTGTAGCATGCGCAGGCAGGCAGTTCGGGCACTCAGTTTGCACTCCGTAACCCCCACCCAGCCTATCCACTTCCCCCTGCTCGAGCACATCCCAACGCGCACTCAATTAACCAGAAATCTGAGTTTCGCCAGTCAATAAATATGCAGACACAGCCACCTTTTATTTATACTTTAACATGTATTTTAAATGGGAGCACATCGAAAATCGGTGCCATTTCGAGCCAGAGTGACGGATCGAGCTGAAACTGTATATTTATCGGTTTCTGGTTTGCAATTTTTAGTGTGTAAAATTCATGTTGAATGGTCAAGCCAAAGTGAGCGAACTCGAATATCGATCTGCCTTATAAAATCACATGTATTTTAAATGGGAGCACATCGAAAATCGGTGCCATTTCGAGCCAGAGTGACGGATCGAGCTGAAACTTTATTTTTGCAATGTTCTTAGTTGCACTCTTTTTTCTGTCAAACGGCGTTCTAAAATATTTTTGCAGAGCAGAGATTTTGTTAGTTTTCGAATATCAATCTGAATATCGATCGGGAAACAAATGCGTCACATATCTTTAAAAAGTTCATCGAATAATCTTTTCTTTTAAAAATTAAATTACTATAACAAACGAATAAATTTAAACGGTGCATTGACTAAAGCAATATACAATAGCAAAAATTAATTGGTCGAAATTTCTGACCGTCTTCTAGAGAAGATTGTCCTGAGTAAAAAACCGACGAAATGATTTAAGGGATGCGTAATAGTCATGCGAATTGACGGTAACGCAGGGTTATCGTACTATTAAATTATTATGTCTAAAAGAATTATGCTTATAGATTTTATAGTTCTTGATTACAAATTTAAACAGTAGGCTAAATGTGTGTACATGTAATATAGCTAGTCTTATAGATTTTAAAGAGGCATTAACTCAAACTACTCGCATGTCAGGGTCTCGTGCTCCACACGTGCTCTAGCAGGGCCAGGCTCATTCACCTCGAGCCAATTACCCGGTTCTCTCCATGCCACGACGTTTGGCAGGCCCGCGAGAGCATACCTCTTA
Organism: Macrostomum lignano; assembly: GCA_002269645.1. Taxonomy (NCBI): domain Eukaryota; kingdom Metazoa; phylum Platyhelminthes; family Macrostomidae; genus Macrostomum; species Macrostomum lignano. Next base: position 317,011 of record NIVC01000996.1, read on the forward strand.
ATCTCGCCCGCGGTACCCCAGGGACACGGGGAGCCGAGTTGTTCCACCATGCACCGCCGGGGGAGCACACCACGCTGCAGGCGAGACCGACGCCCCCCTGAGCGACTCAGCTTTCTTTTTCCTTTTGGTCGCCGGCCATTAGGGCCATGCAGCGGAATGCCCATGGGTCTGTCTCCTCTGCCTCTCTTCGCTGCAGCATGCGCCGGTCGATGCCCCTGCAGATACCGGAAGTTACCAGACAGCTTATCTTCAACTTCTTCAAGACATTCGATCTTCTGCGATGCTCCAGGAAGATACACATGTACATGTACACTAGCGTCTACACTAGACACTTCAGTTAATGTCTTGACAATGTTCTTCCAATCGCTGACCGCATCGAACTGAATTTACTGGGTGCTGCGGATTGCTCCAATTCAATTCTTACTACCAACGACGATGTCGACATGGTTTTGACGCTAAATTAAGCGAAGAAGTGAATTTCGCATTCTTGGCTAAGCCGACGATCTTGCCCGCAGCTTTTTATCCTTCCTTAACCGTCTTTGACAGAATTCAAGTAAATTTTCTCGTACTTGCAAAAATTAAAAAGAAAAGAAATTAGCAAGAAAATCTTTTGCTATCCTTGTCCATCAGCCAACAGTTAGGCGAGGACGAAAAACAGTTACTCGGCTACTATAGCATTATTTTCCTTTAGCTTTATTTATTTATCAATCGAGATGCAGGCTCCAAAAATCCCAATCTATTAACGTTAGTACGCGTATTATAGCAATTTCCTAATCAATACTTTGCGAGAAAATTATTGAATTTGAAAGAGAAATACCGAAACAGCATGTCAATCTTAATAATAATCAATAGTTTTTTCCAGTTGAGTATACATGCTGTAATTCTATTTTATAATTACTCCAAAACCAAAGGTAGGGTAAAACAAAATCTTCGAGTTGTTTTACTAGCCTGGTAACCGTTTTTTTGTTAAAATCGATTGATACATTATTAGTGCAATACATTATATTACACTAAATTATATTGCATGATTAATTAGACAATAACAGCAAAATTATAATGCCACATTTTGAATATATATATTATTAACGTCGTTATTAAACTACTATAATTGTCAACTATAAATTAGATTGTTGATTAGCGAGCCGCTTTGCTTTCAAGTGTGCCATATTACTGCCAAAACGTCAGATTTATAGTCTCGCAAGCTATAAATACGATCGTAAATATGATAAGATAAGATTTGACAAATAATCCCGGCCACACTGCTGTCCGCAATTATTTCAGTTCGAGATGCCGTCAGCCAGCAATTAGAAGAAGACGGCGTAGCCGATGATTCCGTCGCCAGAGCCTGACTGAGCGGCCTGCTGGCGTCGACCCCAGCTGCTGCGACTGCGTCGGCGATAGCCAGCAGACCCGGAGCGCTTGCCGAATCTGCAACGGCGTTTTCATGCAGGGATTTGTATTGTCATGCTCTAGGCAATGCCAAACCTTAGATGAGAACACCAATTAGAAATTTATACAAAGTATGGTAGAATGACTCACGAAGCTGATTAGTACAGATAAAGAAAGACATGCAGGATTTCCACCAGACTTAACCCCCTACACCCCAATCCATAATTAATCCCTTCATCAATTTGTTCACTGATCCGAAAGAGGCACAGGAAATGATTCATAATTGCTGAACCACCGAACGGCAATGAATTCAACGGCGCATGCATGCATCTTGCTCTGTAGCAGGAGCGTAGACCTAGAGATCCACGAGTGCAGATATTGTCTGCCATGGACAAGTAAAGCAGAGAGTGAAAAGTTGGGATAGGTAGATAGATAGATAGATAGATAGATAGATAGATAGATAGATAGATAGATAGATAGATAAATAGATAGATAGATAGATAAATAGTAGATAGCGAGAAAGAGCGAGCGAAGCGAGCTCTTTCGAGCTTGCTTGCCGCAGCCAATCAAGCTGAAAGCACGCACACAAGATCACCGGAAACGATTAAGGCAGCTGGAAAGCCAATGGGCGCGGTAAGCGCTTTTATCCAGAGGAACTACCTGCTGGAACCAGCCATGCCGAACGAAAATCAGACTACTCAAGTAGTGCAAAAGAGTACGTGCAACTAGATAGATAGATAGATAAATAGATAGATAGATAGATAGATAGATAGATAGATAGATAGATAGATAGATAGATAGATAGATAGATAGATACATAGATAGATAGATAGATAGATAGATAGATAGATAGATAGATAGATAGATAGATAGATAGATAGATAGATAGATAGATAGATAGATAGATAGATAGATAGATAGATAGATAGATAGATAGATAGATAGATAGATAGATAGATAGATAGATAGATAGATAGATAGATAGATAGATAGATAGATAGATAGATAGATAGATAGATAGATAGATAGATAGATAGATAGATAGATAGATAGATAGATAGATAGATAGATAGATAGATAGATAGATAGATAGATAGATAGATAGATAGATAGATAGATAGATAGATAGATAGATAGATAGATAGATAGATAGATAGATAGATAGATAGATAGATAGATAGATAGATAGATAGATAGATAGATAGATAGATAGATAGATAGATAGATAGATAGATAGATAGATAGATAGATAGATAGATAGATAGATAGATAGATAGATAGATAGATAGATAGATAGATAGATAGATAGATAGATAGATAGATAGATAGATAGATAGATAGATAGATAGATAGATAGATAGATAGATAGATAGATAGATAGATAGATAGATAGATAGATAGATAGATAGATAGATAGATAGATAGATAGATAGATTGATTGATTGATTGATTGATTGATTGATTGATAAATGGCTTGGTCTTCTTTGCATTTTTGTTAAAATTGGCACTGACAGCCACTAAGCCAGTAAATATACCAGATTAATAACTAATTGCCTGGACCTACGAACTGCACTGGGGATGCTCACAAAAAGTAAAACTTTTATCAGTATTTATTTGATTAGCCGCGCGCTGAGATGGGATGCCTCGAAAGTGAAGCTGAGGTATTATTTGGAATCGCATGAATATAGGAACTGGTTGGGATATTTTAGAAATTCTAAAACTCTGAGTTATACTTTGGAATAGACTGAATAAGACTCTTTTTAGTGTGCTTCTCGGATGCTTTTATTCGTAGTAGTGCTTACATGAATCCTTCTACTCACGCTTCCTATCCATCTAGTCTCTTTTCCATATAGTCTCTCTCTTCCATCTAGTCTCTCTCTTCCATATAGTCTCTCTCTTCCATCTAGTCTCTCTCTTCCATATAGTCTCTCTCTTCCATCTAGTCTCTCTCTTCCATATAGTCTCTCTCTTCCATATAGTCTCTCTCTTCCATATAGTCTCTCTCTTCCATCTAGTCTCTCTCTTCCATCTAGTGTCTCTCTTCCATATAGTCTCTCTCTTCCATCTAGTCTCTCTCTTCCATATAGTCTCTCTCTTCCATCTAGTCTCTCTCTTCCATCTAGTCTCTCTCTTCCATATAGTCTCTCTCTTCCATCTAGTCTCTCTCTTCCATCTAGTCTCTCTCTTCCATATAGTCTCTCTCTTCCATCTAGTCTCTCTCTTTCATATAGTCTCTCTTTTCCATCTAGTCTCCTTCTTCCATCTAGTCTCTCTCTTTCATCTAGTCTCTCTATTTCATCTAGTCTCCCTCTTCCATATAGTCTGCCTCTTCCATCTAGTCTCTCTCTTCCATATAGTCTCTCTCTTCCATATAGTCTCTCTCTTCCATATAGTCTCTCTCTTCCATCTAGTCTCTCTCTTCCATATAGTCTCTTTCTTCCATCTAGTCTCTCTCTTCCGTCTAGTCTCTCTCTTCCATATAGTCTCTCTCTTCCATATAGTCTCTCTTTTCCATATAGTCTCTCTCTTCCATATAGTCTCTCTCTTCCATATAGTCTCTCTCTTCCATATAGTCTCTCTCTTCCCTCTAGTCTCTCTCATCCATATAGTCTCTCTCTTCCATATAGTCTCTCTCTTCCATATAGTCTCTCTCTCCATCTAGTCTCTCTCTTCCATCTAGTCTCTCTCTTCCATATAGTCTCTCTCTTCCATCTAGTCTCTCTCTTCCATAGTCTCTCTTTTCCATCTAGTGTCCCTCTTCCATCTAGTCTTTCTCTTCCATCTAGTCTCTTTCTTCCATCTAGTCTCTCTCTTCCATCTAGTCTCTCTCTTCCATATAGTCTCTCTCTTCCATATAGTCTCTCTCTTCCATATAGTCTCTCTCTTCCATATAGTCTCTCTCTTCCATCTAGTCTCTCTCTTCCATCTAGTGTCTCTCTTCCATATAGTCTCTCTCTTCCATCTAGTCTCTCTCTTCCATATAGTCTCTCTCTTCCATCTAGTCTCTCTCTTCCATCTAGTCTCTCTCTTCCATATAGTCTCTCTCTTCCATCTAGTCTCTCTCTTCCATCTAGTCTCTCTCTTCCATATAGTCTCTCTCTTCCATCTAGTCTCTCTCTTTCATATAGTCTCTCTTTTCCATCTAGTCTCCTTCTTCCATCTAGTCTCTCTCTTTCATCTAGTCTCTCTATTTCATCTAGTCTCCCTCTTCCATATAGTCTGCCTCTTCCATCTAGTCTCTCTCTTCCATATAGTCTCTCTCTTCCATATAGTCTCTCTCTTCCATATAGTCTCTCTCTTCCATCTAGTCTCTCTCTTCCATATAGTCTCTTTCTTCCATCTAGTCTCTCTCTTCCGTCTAGTCTCTCTCTTCCATATAGTCTCTCTCTTCCATATAGTCTCTCTTTTCCATATAGTCTCTCTCTTCCATCTAGTCTCTCTCTTCCATATAGTCTCTCTCTTCCATATAGTCTCTCTCTTCCATCTAGTCTCTCTCTTCCATATAGTCTCTCTCTTCCATATAGTCTCTCTCTTCCATATAGTCTCTCTCTCCATCTAGTCTCTCTCTTCCATCTAGTCTCTCTCTTCCATATAGTCTCTCTCTTCCATCTAGTCTCTCTCTTCCATAGTCTCTCTTTTCCATCTAGTGTCCCTCTTCCATCTAGTCTTTCTCTTCCATCTAGTCTCTTTCTTCCATCTAGTCTCTCTCTTCCATCTAGTCTCTCTCTTCCATATAGTCTCTCTCTCCATCTAGTCTCTCTCTTCCATCTAGTCTCTCTCTTCCATATAGTCTCTCTCTTCCATCTAGTGTCTCTTTTCCATCTAGTCTCTCTCTTCCATCTAGTGTCTCTTTTCCATCTAGTCTCTCTCTTCCATCTAGTCTCTTCCATATAGTCTCTCTCTTCCACCTAGTCTCTTTTCCATCTAGTCTCTCTCTTCCATATAGTCTCTCTCTTCCATAGTCTCTCTTTTCCATCTAGTGTCCCTCTTCCATCTAGTCTTTCTCTTCCATCTAGTCTCTTTCTTCCATCTAGTCTCTCTCTTCCATCTAGTCTCTCTCTTCCATCTAGTCTCTCTCTTCCATCTAGTCTCTTCTTCCATCTAGCTCTCTCTTTCATCTAGTCTCTCTCTTCCATCTAGTCTCCCTCTTCCATATAGTCTCTCTCTTCCATATAGTCTCTCTCTTCCATCTAGTCTCTCTTTTCCATATAGTCTCTCTCTTCCATATAGTCTCTCTCTTCCATCTAGTGTCTCTTTTCCATCTAGTCTCTCTCTTCCATATAGTCTCTCTCTTCCATCTAGTCTCTCTTTTCCATATAGTCTCTCTCTTCCATATAGTCTCTCTCTTCCATCTAGTGTCTCTTTTCCATCTAGTCTCTCTCTTCCATCTAGTCTCTCTCTTCCATATAGTCTCTCTTTTCCATATAGTCTCTCTCTTCCATCTAGTGTCTCTTTTCCATCTAGTCTCTCTCTTCCATATAGTCTCTCTCTTCCATATAGTCTCTCTCTTCCATCTAGTCTCTTTCTTCCATCTAGTCTCTCTCTTCCACCTAGTCTCTCTCTTCCGTCTAGTCTCTCTCTTCCATATAGTCTCTCTCTTCCATATAGTCTCTCTCTTCCATATAGTCTCTCTCTTCCATATAGTCTCTCTCTTCCATATAGTCTCTCTCTTCCATATAGTCTCTCTCTTCCCTCTAGTCTCTCTCTTCCATCTAGTCTCTCTCTTCCATATAGTCTCTCTCTTCCATCTAGTGTCTCTTTTCCATCTAGTCTCTCTCTTCCATCTAGTCTCTTCCATATAGTCTCTCTCTTCCACCTAGTCTCTTTTCCATCTAGTCTCTCTCTTCCATATAGTCTCTCTCTTCCATAGTCTCTCTTTTCCATCTAGTGTCCCTCTTCCATCTAGTCTTTCTCTTCCATCTAGTCTCTTTCTTCCATCTAGTCTCTCTCTTCCATCTAGTCTCTCTCTTCCATATAGTCTCTCTTTCCATCTAGTCTCTTTCTTCCATCTAGCCTCTCTCTTTCATCTAGTCTCTCTCTTCCATCTAGTCTCCCTCTTCCATATAGTCTCTCTCTTCCATATAGTCTCTCTCTTCCATCTAGTCTCTCTTTTCCATCTAGTCTCTCTCTTCCATATAGTCTCTCTCTTCCATATAGTCTCTCTCTTCCATCTAGTCTCTCTCTTCCATATAGTCTCTCTCTTCCATATAGTCTCTCTCTTCCATATAGTCTCTCTTTTCCATATAGTCTCTCTCTTCCATATAGTCTCTCTCTTCCATCTAGTGTCTCTTTTCCATCTAGTCTCTCTCTTCCATATAGTCTCTCTCTTCCATATAGTCTCTCTCTTCCATCTAGTCTCTCTTTTCCATATAGTCTCTTTCTTCCATCTAGTCTCTCTCTTCCACCTAGTCTCTCTCTTCCGTCTAGTCTCTCTCTTCCATATAGTCTCTCTCTTCCATATAGTCTCTCTCTTCCATATAGTCTCTCTCTTCCATATAGTCTCTCTCTTCCATATAGTCTCTCTCTTCCATATAGTCTCTCTCTTCCCTCTAGTCTCTCTCTTCCATCTAGTCTCTCTCTTCCATCTAGTCTCTCTCTTCCATCTAGTCTCTCTCTTCCATATAGTCTCTCTCTTCCATCTAGTGTCTCTTTTCCATCTAGTCTCTCTCTTCCATCTAGTCTCTTCCATATAGTCTCTCTCTTCCACCTAGTCTCTTTTCCATCTAGTCTCTCTCTTCCATATAGTCTCTCTCTTCCATAGTCTCTCTTTTCCATCTAGTGTCCCTCTTCCATCTAGTCTTTCTCTTCCATCTAGTCTCTTTCTTCCATCTAGTCTCTCTCTTCCATCTAGTCTCTCTCTTCCATATAGTCTCTCTTTTCCATCTAGTCTCTTTCTTCCATCTAGCCTCTCTCTTTCATCTAGTCTCTCTCTTCCATCTAGTCTCCCTCTTCCATATAGTCTCTCTCTTCCATATAGTCTCTCTCTTCCATCTAGTCTCTCTTTTCCATATAGTCTCTCTCTTCCATATAGTCTCTCTCTTCCATATAGTCTCTCTCTTCCATATAGTCTCTCTCTTCCATCTAGTCTCTCTCTTCCATATAGTCTCTCTCTTCCATATAGTCTCTCTCTTCCATATAGTCTCTCTCTTCCATCTAGTCTCTCTCTTCCATATAGTCTCTCTCTTCCATCTAGTCTTTCTCTTCCATCTAGTCTCTCTTTTCCATATAGTCTCTCTCTTCCATATAGTCTCTCTCTTCCATATAGTCTCTCTCTTCTATAGTCTCTCTCTTCCATATAGTCTCTCTCTTCCATATAGTCTCTCTCTTCCATCTAGTCTCTCTCTTCCATCTAGTCTCCCTCTTCCATATAGTGTCTCTTTTCCATCTAGTCTCTCTCTTCCATCTAGTCTCTTCCATATAGTCTCTCTTCCATATAGTCTCTCTCTTCCATCTAGTCTCTCTCTTCCATCTAGTCTCTTCCATATAGTCTCTCTCTTCCACCTAGTCTCTTTTCCATCTAGTCTCTCTCTTCCATATAGTCTCTCTCTTCCATAGTCTCTCTTTTCCATCTAGTGTCCCTCTTCTATCTAGGCTTTCTCTTCATCTAGTCTCTCTTCCATCTAGTCTCTCTCTTCCATTAGTCTCTCTCTTCCATCTAGTCTCTCTCTCCATCTAGTCTCCTCTTCCATCTAGTCTCCTCTTCCATCTCTCTCTTCCATATAGTCTCTCTCTTCCATCTAGTCTCTCTCTTCCATCTAGTCTCTCTCTTCCATCTAGTCTCTCTCTTCCATCTAGTCTCTCTCTTCCATCTAGTCTCTCTCTTCCATCTAGTCTCTCTCTTCCATCTAGTCTCTCTCTTCCATCTAGTCTCTCTCTTCCATCTAGTCTCTCTCTTCCATCTAGTCTCTCTCTTCCATCTAGTCTCTCTCTTCCATCTAGTCTCTCTCTTCCATCTAGTCTCTCTCTTCCATCTAGTCTCTCTCTTCCATCTAGTCTCTCTCTTCCATCTAGTCTCTCTCTTCCATCTAGTCTCTCTCTTCCATCTAGTCTCTCTCTTCCATCTAGTCTCTCTCTTCCATATAGTCTCTCTCTTCCATATAGTCTCTCTCTTCCATATAGTCTCTCTCTTCCATATAGTCTCTCTCTTCCATATAGTCTCTCTCTTCCATATAGTCTCTCTCTTCCATATAGTCTCTCTCTTCCATATAGTCTCTCTCTTCCATATAGTCTCTCTCTTCCATATAGTCTCTCTCTTCCATCTAGTCTCTCTCTTCCATCTAGTCTCTCTCTTCCATCTAGTCTCTCTCTTCCATCTAGTCTCTCTCTTCCATATAGTCTCTCTCTTCCATATAGTCTCTCTCTTCCATCTAGTCTCTCTCTTCCATATAGTCTCTCTCTTCCATCTAGTCTCTCTCTTCCATCTAGTCTCTCTCTTCCATATAGTCTCTCTCTTCCATCTAGTCTCTCTCTTCCATCTAGTCTCTCTCTTCCATATAGTCTCTCTCTTCCATCTAGTCTCTCTCTTCCATCTAGTCTCTCTCTTCCATATAGTCTCTCTCTTCCATCTAGTCTCTCTCTTCCATATAGTCTCTCTCTTCCATATAGTCTCTCTCTTCCATCTAGTCTCTCTCTTCCATATAGTCTCTCTCTTCCATCTAGTCTCTCTCTTCCATATAGTCTCTCTCTTCCATCTAGTCTCTCTCTTCCATATAGTCTCTCTCTTCCATATAGTCTCTCTCTTCCATATAGTCTCTCTCTTCCATATAGTCTCTCTCTTCCATATAGTCTCTCTCTTCCATATAGTCTCTCTCTTCCATATAGTCTCTCTCTTCCATATAGTCTCTCTCTTCCATATAGTCTCTCTCTTCCATATAGTCTCTCTCTTCCATATAGTCTCTCTCTTCCATCTAGTCTCTCTCTTCCATATAGTCTCTCTCTTCCATATAGTCTCTCTCTTCCATATAGTCTCTCTCTTCCATATAGTCTCTCTCTTCCATATAGTCTCTCTCTTCCATATAGTCTCTCTCTTCCATATAGTCTCTCTCTTCCATATAGTCTCTCTCTTCCATATAGTCTCTCTCTTCCATCTAGTCTCTCTCTTCCATCTAGTCTCTCTCTTCCATATAGTCTCTCTCTTCCATCTAGTCTCTCTCTTCCATCTAGTCTCTCTCTTCCATATAGTCTCTCTCTTCCATCTAGTCTCTCTCTTCCATCTAGTCTCTTCCATCTAGTCTCTCTCTTCCATCTAGTGTCTCTTTTCCATCTAGTCTCTCTTTCCATCTAGTCTCTCTCCCATATAGTCTCTCTCTTCCATAGTCTCTCTTCCATCTAGTCTCTCTCTTCCATATAGTCTCTCTCTTCCATAGTCTCTCTTCCATCTAGTCTCTCTCTTCCATCTAGTCTCTCTCTTCCATATAGTCTCTCTCTTCCATCTAGTCTCTCTCTTCCATATAGTCTCTCTCTTCCATCTAGTCTCTCTCTTCCATCTAGTCTCTCTCTTCCATCTAGTCTCTCTCTTCCATATAGTCTCTCTCTTCCATCTAGTCTCTCTCTTCCATATAGTCTCTCTCTTCCATATAGTCTCTCTCTTCCATCTAGTCTCTCTCTTCCATCTAGTCTCTCTCTTCCATATAGTCTCTCTCTTCCATCTAGTCTCTCTCTTCCATCTAGTCTCTCTCTTCCATATAGTCTCTCTTTCCATCTAGTCTCTCTCTTCCATCTAGTCTCTCTTCCATATAGTCTCTCTTCCATATAGTCTCTCTCTTCCATCTAGTCTCTTCCATCTAGTCTCTCTTCCATATAGTCTCTCTCTTCCATAGTCTCTCTCTTCCATCTAGTCTCTTCTATAGTCTCTCTCTTCCATCTAGTCTCTTTTCCATCTAGTCTCTCTCTTCCATATAGTCTCTCTCTTCCATAGTCTCTCTTCCATCTAGTCTCTCTCTTCCATCTAGTCTCTCTTCCATATAGTCTCTCTCTTCCATCTAGTCTCTCTCTTCCATTAGTCTCTCTCTTCCATCTAGTCTCTCTCTTCCATCTAGTCTCTCTCTTCCATCTAGTCTCTCTCTTCCATCTAGTCTCTCTCTTCCATCTAGTCTCTCTCTTCCATATAGTCTCTCTCTTCCATCTAGTCTCTCTCTTCCATCTAGTCTCTCTCTTCCATCTAGTCTCTCTCTTCCATCTAGTCTCTCTCTTCCATCTAGTCTCTCTCTTCCATCTAGTCTCTCTCTTCCATCTAGTCTCTCTCTTCCATCTAGTCTCTCTCTTCCATATAGTCTCTCTCTTCCATCTAGTCTCTCTCTTCCATCTAGTCTCTCTCTTCCATCTAGTCTCTCTCTTCCATATAGTCTCTCTCTTCCATATAGTCTCTCTCTTCCATATAGTCTCTCTCTTCCATATAGTCTCTCTCTTCCATATAGTCTCTCTCTTCCATATAGTCTCTCTCTTCCATATAGTCTCTCTCTTCCATATAGTCTCTCTCTTCCATATAGTCTCTCTCTTCCATCTAGTCTCTCTCTTCCATATAGTCTCTCTCTTCCATCTAGTCTCTCTCTTCCATCTAGTCTCTCTCTTCCATATAGTCTCTCTCTTCCATATAGTCTCTCTCTTCCATCTAGTCTCTCTCTTCCATATAGTCTCTCTCTTCCATCTAGTCTCTCTCTTCCATCTAGTCTCTCTCTTCCATATAGTCTCTCTCTTCCATCTAGTCTCTCTCTTCCATCTAGTCTCTCTCTTCCATCTAGTCTCTCTCTTCCATCTAGTCTCTCTCTTCCATCTAGTCTCTCTCTTCCATCTAGTCTCTCTCTTCCATATAGTCTCTCTCTTCCATCTAGTCTCTCTCTTCCATCTAGTCTCTCTCTTCCATATAGTCTCTCTCTTCCATCTAGTCTCTCTCTTCCATATAGTCTCTCTCTTCCATATAGTCTCTCTCTTCCATCTAGTCTCTCTCTTCCATATAGTCTCTCTCTTCCATATAGTCTCTCTCTTCCATATAGTCTCTCTCTTCCATATAGTCTCTCTCTTCCATATAGTCTCTCTCTTCCATATAGTCTCTCTCTTCCATATAGTCTCTCTCTTCCATATAGTCTCTCTCTTCCATATAGTCTCTCTCTTCCATATAGTCTCTCTCTTCCATATAGTCTCTCTCTTCCATCTAGTCTCTCTCTTCCATATAGTCTCTCTCTTCCATATAGTCTCTCTCTTCCATATAGTCTCTCTCTTCCATATAGTCTCTCTCTTCCATATAGTCTCTCTCTTCCATATAGTCTCTCTCTTCCATCTAGTCTCTCTCTTCCATCTAGTCTCTCTCTTCCATATAGTCTCTCTCTTCCATATAGTCTCTCTCTTCCATCTAGTCTCTCTCTTCCATATAGTCTCTCTCTTCCATATAGTCTCTCTCTTCCATCTAGTCTCTCTCTTCCATCTAGTCTCTCTCCATATAGTCTCTCTCTTCCATATAGTCTCTCTCTTCCATCTAGTCTCTCTCTTCTCATATAGTCTCTCTCTTCCATAGTCTCTCTTTCCATCTAGTCTCTCTCTTCCATATAGTCTCTCTCTTCCATCTAGTCTCTCTTCCATCTAGTCTCTCTCTTCCATCTAGTCTCTCTCTTCCATATAGTCTCTCTCTCCATCTAGTCTCTCTCTTCCATCTAGTCTCTCTCTTCCATATAGTCTCTCTCTTCCATCTAGTCTCTCTCTTCCATCTAGTCTCTCTCTTCCATCTAGTCTCTCTCTTCCATCTAGTCTCTCTCTTCCATCTAGTCTCTCTCTTCCATCTAGTCTCTCTCTTCCATCTAGTCTCTCTCTTCCATATAGTCTCTCTCTTCCATCTAGTCTCTCTCTTCCATATAGTCTCTTTCTTCCATCTAGTCTCTCTCTTCCATCTAGTCTCTCTCTTCCATCTAGTCTCTCTCTTCCATCTAGTCTCTCTCTTCCATATAGTCTCTCTCTTCCATCTAGTCTCTCTCTTCCATCTAGTCTCTCTCTTCCATCTAGTCTCTCTCTTCCATCTAGTCTCTCTCTTCCATCTAGTCTCTCTCTTCCATCTAGTCTCTCTCTTCTCTAGTCTCTCTCTTCCATCTAGTCTCTCTCTTCCATCTAGTCTCTCTCTTCCATCTAGTCTCTCTCTCTTCATCTAGTCTCTCTCTTCCATCTAGTCTCTCTCTTCCATATAGTCTCTCTCTTCCATATAGTCTCTCTCTTCCATCTAGTCTCTCTCTTCCATATAGTCTCTCTCTTCCATATAGTCTCTCTCTTCCATCTAGTCTCTCTCTTCCATCTAGTCTCTCTCTTCCATCTAGTCTCTCTCTTCCATCTAGTCTCTCTCTTCCATATAGTCTCTCTCTTCCATATAGTCTCTCTCTTCCATATAGTCTCTCTCTTCCATATAGTCTCTCTCTTCCATATAGTCTCTCTCTTCCATCTAGTCTCTCTCTTCCATATAGTCTCTCTCTTCCATATAGTCTCTCTCTTCCATATAGTCTCTCTCTTCCATATAGTCTCTCTCTTCCATATAGTCTCTCTCTTCCATCTAGTCTCTCTCTTCCATATAGTCTCTCTCTTCCATCTAGTCTCTCTCTTCCATCTAGTCTCTCTCTTCCATCTAGTCTCTCTCTTCCATATAGTCTCTCTCTTCCATCTAGTCTCTCTCTTCCATATAGTCTCTCTCTTCCATATAGTCTCTCTCTTCCATCTAGTCTCTCTCTTCCATATAGTCTCTCTCTTCCATCTAGTCTCTCTCTTCCATCTAGTCTCTCTCTTCCATATAGTCTCTCTCTTCCATATAGTCTCTCTCTTCCATATAGTCTCTCTCTTCCATATAGTCTCTCTCTTCCATCTAGTCTCTCTCTTCCATATAGTCTCTCTCTTCCATATAGTCTCTCTCTTCCATATAGTCTCTCTCTTCCATCTAGTCTCTCTCTTCCATATAGTCTCTCTCTTCCATCTAGTCTCTCTCTTCCATCTAGTCTCTCTCTTCCATCTAGTCTCTCTCTTCCATCTAGTCTCTCTCTTCCATATAGTCTCTCTCTTCCATCTAGTCTCTCTCTTCCATATAGTCTCTCTCTTCCATCTAGTCTCTCTCTTCCATATAGTCTCTCTCTTCCATCTAGTCTCTCTCTTCCATATAGTCTCTCTCTTCCATATAGTCTCTCTCTTCCATCTAGTCTCTCTCTTCCATATAGTCTCTCTCTTCCATCTAGTCTCTCTCTTCCATATAGTCTCTCTTCCATCTAGTCTCTCTCTTCCATAGTCTCTCTCTTCCATCTAGTCTCTCTCTTCCATATAGTCTCTCTCTTCCATATAGTCTCTCTCTTCCATATAGTCTCTCTCTTCCATATAGTCTCTCTCTTCCATATAGTCTCTCTCTTCCATCTAGTCTCTCTCTTCCATATAGTCTCTCTCTTCCATCTAGTCTCTCTCTTCCATCTAGTCTCTCTCTTCCATCTAGTCTCTCTTTCCATCTAGTCTCTCTCTTCCATCTAGTCTCCCTCTTCCATATAGTCTCTCTCTTCCATATAGTCTCTCTCTTCCATCTAGTCTCTCTCTTCCATATAGTCTCTCTCTTCCATCTAGTCTCTCTCTTCCATCTAGTCTCTCTCTTCCATATAGTCTCTCTCTTCCATCTAGTCTCTCTCTTCCATCTAGTCTCTCTCTTCCATATAGTCTCTCTCTTCCATCTAGTCTCTCTCTTCCATCTAGTCTCTCTTTCCATATAGTCTCTCTCTTCCATCTAGTCTCTCTCTTCCATATAGTCTCTCTCTTCCATATAGTCTCTCTCTTCCATATAGTCTCTCTCTTCCATATAGTCTCTCTCTTCCATCTAGTCTCTCTCTTCCATCTAGTCTCTCTCTTCCATCTAGTCTCTCTCTTCCATATAGTCTCTCTCTTCCATATAGTCTCTCTCTTCCATCTAGTCTCTCTTTCCATATAGTCTCTCTCTTCCATATAGTCTCTCTCTTCCATATAGTCTCTCTCTTCCATATAGTCTCTCTCTTCCATATAGTCTCTCTCTTCCATATAGTCTCTCTCTTCCATCTAGTCTCTCTCTTCCATCTAGTCTCTCTCCATATAGTCTCTTTTCCATCTAGTCTCTCTCTTCCATCTAGTCTCTTCCATATAGTCTCTCTCTTCCATATAGTCTCTCTCTTCCATCTAGTCTCTCTCTTCCATCTAGTCTCTTCCATATAGTCTCTCTCTTCCACCTAGTCTCTTTTCCATCTAGTCTCTCTCTTCCATATAGTCTCTCTCTTCCATAGTCTCTCTTTTCCATCTAGTGTCCCTCTTCTATCTAGTCTTTCTCTTCCATCTAGTCTCCCTCTTCCATATAGTCTCTCTCTTCCATTTAGTCTCTCTCTTCCATATAGTCTCTCTCTCCATCTAGTCTCCCTCTTCCATCTAGTCTCTCTCTTCCATATAGTCTCTCTCTTCCATCTAGTCTCTCTCTTCCATATAGTCTCTTTCTTCCATCTAGTCTCTCTCTTCCACCTAGTCTCTCTCTTCCGTCTAGTCTCTCTCTTCCATCTAGTCTCTCTCTTCCATCTAGTCTCTCTCTTCCATATAGTCTCTCTCTTCCATCTAGTCTCTCTCTTCCATATAGTCTCTCTCTTCCATCTAGTCTCTCTCTTCCATATAGTCTCTCTCTTCCATCTAGTCTCTCTCTTCCATATAGTCTCTCTCTTCCATATAGTCTCTCTCTTCCATCTAGTCTCTCTCTTCCATCTAGTCTCTCTCTTCCATCTAGTGTCTCTTTTCCATATAGTCTTTCTCTTCCGTCTAGTCTCTCTCTTCCATCTAGTCTCTCTCTTCATATAGTCTCTCTTTCCATCTAGTCTCTCTTCCATCTAGTCTCTCTCTTCATCTAGTCTCTCTCTTCATCTAGTCTCTCTTCCATATAGTCTCTCTTCCATCTAGTCTCTCTCTTCCATATAGTCTCTCTCTTCCATATAGTCTCTCTCTTCCATCTAGTCTCTCTCTTCCATCTAGTCTCTCTCTTCCATATAGTCTCTTTCTTCCATCTAGTCTCTCTCTTCCACCTAGTCTCTCTCTTCCATCTAGTCTCTCTCTTCCATATAGTCTCTCTCTTCCATATAGTCTCTCTCTTCCATATAGTCTCTCTCTTCCATCTAGTGTCTCTCTTCCATCTAGTCTCTCTTTTCCATATAGTCTCTCTCTTCCATCTAGTCTCTCTCTTCCATATAGTCTCTCTCTTCCATATAGTCTCTCTCTTCCATATAGTCTCTCTCTTCCATATAGTCTCTCTCTTCCATCTAGTCTCTCTCTTCCATATAGTCTCTCTCTTCCATATAGTCTCTCTCTTCCATCTAGTCTCTCTCTTCCATATAGTCTCTCTCTTCCATCTAGTCTCTCTCTTCCATCTAGTCTCTCTCTTCCATATAGTCTCTCTCTTCCATATAGTCTCTCTCTTCCATATAGTCTCTCTCTTCCATATAGTCTCTCTCTTCCATCTAGTCTCTCTTTCCATATAGTCTCTCTCTTCCATATAGTCTCTCTCTTCCATATAGTCTCTCTCTTCCTCTAGTCTCTCTCTTCCATATAGTCTCTCTCTTCCATAGTCTCTCTCTTCCATCTAGTCTCTCTCTTCCATCTAGTCTCTCTCTTCCATCTAGTCTCTCTCTTCCATATAGTCTCTCTCTTCCATCTAGTCTCTCTCTTCCATATAGTCTCTCTCTTCCATCTAGTCTCTCTCTTCCATATAGTCTCTCTCTTCCATCTAGTCTCTCTCTTCCATATAGTCTCTCTCTTCCATATAGTCTCTCTCTTCCATCTAGTCTCTCTCTTCCATCTAGTCTCTCTCTTCCATCTAGTGTCTCTTTTCCATATAGTCTCTCTCTTCCGTCTAGTCTCTCTCTTCCATCTAGTCTCTCTCTTTCATATAGTCTCTCTTTTCCATCTAGTCTCCTTCTTCCATCTAGTCTCTCTCTTCATCTAGTCTCTCTCTTCCATCTAGTCTCCTCTTCCATATAGTCTCTCTCTTCCATCTAGTCTCTCTCTTCCATATAGTCTCTCTCTTCCATATAGTCTCTCTCTTCCATCTAGTCTCTCTCTTCCATCTAGTCTCTCTCTTCCATATAGTCTCTTTCTTCCATCTAGTCTCTCTCTTCCACCTAGTCTCTCTCTTCCGTCTAGTCTCTCTCTTCCATATAGTCTCTCTCTTCCATATAGTCTCTCTCTTCCATATAGTCTCTCTCTTCCATATAGTCTCTCTCTTCCATATAGTCTCTCTCTTCCATATAGTCTCTCTCTTCCCTCTAGTCTCTCTCTTCCATATAGTCTCTCTCTTCCATATAGTCTCTCTCTTCCATCTAGTCTCTCTTTTCCATCTAGTCTCTCTCTTCCATCTAGTCTCCCTCTTCCATATAGTCTCTCTCTTCCATCTAGTCTCTCTCTTCCATCTAGTCTCTCTCTTCCATATAGTCTCTCTCTTCCATCTAGTCTCTCTCTTCCATCTAGTCTCTCTCTTCCATATAGTCTCTCTCTTCCCTCTAGTCTCTCTCTTCCATCTAGTCTCTCTCTTCCATATAGTCTCTCTCTTCCATATAGTGTCTCTCTTCCATCTAGTCTCTCTTTTCCATATAGTCTCTCTCTTCCATCTAGTCTCTCTCTTCCATATAGTCTCTCTCTTCCATATAGTCTCTCTCTTCCATATAGTCTCTCTCTTCCATATAGTCTCTCTCTTCCATCTAGTCTCTCTCTTCCATCTAGTCTCTCTCTTCCATCTAGTCTCTCTCTTCCATATAGTCTCTCTCTTCCATATAGTCTCTCTCTTCCATCTAGTCTCTCTCTTCCATATAGTCTCTCTCTTCCATATAGTCTCTCTCTTCCATCTAGTCTCTCTCTTCCATATAGTCTCTCTCTTCCATATAGTCTCTCTCTTCCATATAGTCTCTCTCTTCCATATAGTCTCTCTCTTCCATCTAGTCTCTCTTTTCCATATAGTCTCTCTCTTCCATATAGTCTCTCTCTTCCATATAGTCTCTCTCTTCCCTCTAGTCTCTCTCTTCCATATAGTCTCTCTCTTCCATATAGTCTCTCTCTTCCATATAGTCTCTCTCTTCCATCTAGTCTCTCTCTTCCATATAGTCTCTCTCTTCCATATAGTGTCTCTTCCATTGATGGTCGTCCCCTACATCAATATATTTTGGTTCTCAATAATATATTTTGTCTCTCAGGGCGCGAGACCCTTAAGTTAGCCCGGAACGCCAGCTGAGACCATGACTAATTAAATCAAATCCTGCAGTGACTCAAAAAACCGTTAATTAATAAATAATAAAATATATCGGAAAGCAATATTTATTTAAAGGAGACTCAGACATTTAAAATAGGCCACTCTTAACGACAAGAAATTCTCATCGCCTCTCGCTATTCAAGTGAGTTGCCTTGCTACACCTGGCGTATATTTGGTCTCAATCTCAACTATTCGAGAGCGAATTTCGATAGGTTGTAATTGGGGACAAATCTCTGCTGTCAGATGGGCACCTGGAGAGGTTGAGCTGCATAATTTAACGAACAGCAACTGCTTAGAAGCCGCATCTGGGATTAGCTGCAAGCAAAATCCAATTTACAGGTAGGCTAAAGCGACAGCGGCCCGATTGCATCCCGAAGTCCCTGGATTCCCACATCCCAATCGCGTCACTCTTTGCCGAACAAATTTTTGCTGCTAATGAGAAATTTCTTTTTCCTTGATTTTCATTTCCTGCCCGGCTGGAAAGCTTTCTTAGGATTATGATATTGGAATTGGAAATGTTCTCCGAAAAAGATTTAACCTTCCAAGCTATATTGTTCCCTGATAAAATTTTCTAGGCAGAATGAAAACCAGGCAGTTTCACAGTCTTAGTTGCTTCTATTACGGGCCAGAAATTGCTGCTGTTATTGCGAATCTTGCATTGTGGAGCACCGAATTTACTTTTCAATAATCATCTATCTATCTATCTATCTATCTATCTATCTATCTATCTATCTATCTATCTATCTATCTATCTATCTATCTATCTATCTATCTATCTATCTATCTATCTATCTACCTATCTATGTATCTATCTATCTATCTATCTATCTATCTATCTATCTATCTATCTATATATCTACCTACCTATCTATCTATCTATCTATCTATCTATCTATCTATCTATCTATCTATCTATCTATCTATCTATCTATCTATCTATCTATCTATCTATCTATCTATCTATATATATATCTATCTATCTATCTATCTATCCATCTATCTATCTATCTATCTATCTACTTTCAGTAAAAAATTCTATTCTAAACTTACCCCTTTAAGCGCGTTACTTCTTGAATTTATCTCCGGTTTAAATCAGGATTTACAGCAATTAATTTTCCTAAGTAGCTTAGCCTTTCTTAGAAGCATGGCTTATTTTCTTCATCCGTTCGTCTGGTTCTCATGCAAAATCTGCCTCATTACATGTCTCAGCTACTTTTTCTGCTTAAATATTGCTTCCGTACTGACTTCCCTGTGGCCTTAGAAACGCTCATAAACATCAAACGCTCGTAGTCCTCATGGAACTTCCTTTGCTTTGCCTCAACCCTTCAACTACGAGCACTTCGCGCCCAAAAGCATTGACTACGACTGTACAACACTTTGGGGAAATATTTTTGTGTGGCTTTGGAGATAGAATTTAAGAAAAGCTTCGGTTCTAAATTGAAGCTATGTACGAACTGTTTAGCATTGCCAGAAATTTCACGAGTAAATCATAATACGTAAAGTATTATGTTTATTAGACTCGAACTTAGCACGATTTTTATCACGTGACAAATAGATAGCGACGTTTTTTTACTGAGGAGTGTCTCCAGCCTGCCGATTTTATTGCTGATCACGTGACTTTTATCGCGCGTCTAGCTCTCCAC
The DNA here is from genome assembly GCA_002269645.1 of Macrostomum lignano. Taxonomy (NCBI): domain Eukaryota; kingdom Metazoa; phylum Platyhelminthes; family Macrostomidae; genus Macrostomum; species Macrostomum lignano. The sequence goes on from NIVC01000996.1 coordinate 336,286, forward strand.
CCTGCGGATTTTATTGCTGACCACGTGACTAGCTCGTATTATCGCGTCTAGCTCTCCAGCCTGCCGATTTTATTGCTGATCACGTGACTTTTATCGCGCGTCTAGCTCTCTACCCTGCGGATTTTATTGCTGATCACGTGACTAGCTCGTATTATCGCGTCTAGCTCTCCAGCCTGCCGATTTTATTGCTGATCACGTGACTTTTATCGCGTCTAGCTCTCCAGCCTGCTGATTTTATTGCTGATCACGTGACTCTTATCGCGCGTCTAGCTCTCCAGCCTGCCGATTTTATTGCTGATCACGTGACTTTTTATCACGGCCAACTCTCCTGTAACCTCACTTCAGGGCAGATCACGTAACTTCCAGAATGACAAACTGCTATCACTTTAGTTGATTAGGTTTGATCACGTGACTATAAAATGCGTGTCGCTTACATATTATATTAATTGTACAGGACGTGTAATTATTCTCTTGTTACTTACTATTATAATGATAATATAGGCTGCTACCTGCAGTACCTCTCAGCATGAGAGATCGCTTCACGAAAATGCAATTTCCGTTTGCCTTTCTTCTGTTCCCTATGAGCTTAGCGACTTTCTGACCTCAAACCGGTAACTGCGAACAATCCGTACATGCAGCAGTACCTCGAATACATATCCGATTCCAGATATATTTTAGTCGGTAGGATATGATCTGAAATTTTTACATCACTACTTAAGTGACCATTATGTAGATATTATTTTGTAAAATAAACCATAGTCCTCTCGAAATAGAAATAGAAAGTGTCTTGACTGGCCTGACTGGTTTTGAAAACAGACATGAGAACACTAGCGGACATGAGAACATAGAACAGACATGGGAACACCCGGGCACTCGGGCCACCCCGGCAACGAGCTGGCCGATCGTCTGGCCAAGGCTGGCTCGACCGGTTCTTTTACTGGTCCCCTGCCCGTGGCCCCCACCCCCACCGACGTTGTCACCACTCGGATCAACCAGTGGGTAGCTTCTAAGCACAGGGAGAGGTGGGCTAAGGCCCCCGACTGCGGCTGTCCCCTGTCCTTCCTCCGCCCTGCGCAGGGCCCTGCTTGGACTCAACCGCAGGGACATCAGGGCGGTGACCATGGCCCTCTCGGGTCATGGCTGTTTTGCCAGGCATCGTCACCTCGCGGAATGGCCTTATTCTGCCTCTCCGGTGTCGAGAATGCGGAGCACTTCATCTGTGAATGCCCCCCCTTTACTCAGGTCAGGCTCACCTACCTCGGCCCAAACTCGGACCTCTCCGACGTTTTCAGGCCCGAGAATCTCTGCCAGCTCGTCCGCTACCTAAGGGCTACCGGGCGAGCGACAATCCACCTCCTGGACTCTCCGGAGGGGGACCGCGCTGCGGACACCGGCACCACCGGAACTCCTTGCGCAACACCGCAGCACCAGCTGCCTGTGGTCGCCAGGGGTTAGCGAAATGGGCGGCAACGCCTCCTCGCTGTTTCCGGACGCACGGAGCCCCCTGCAGCTAATTCAAGTCAAGACATTAGAACACATAGAAATGAGAACAAAGACATAAGAACACATAGAAATGAGAACACAGACATTAGAACACATAGAAATGAGAACACATACATTAGAACACATAGAAATGAGAACACAGGCATTAGAACACATAGATATTGAGAACACAGGCATTAGAACACATAGATATTGAGAACACAGACATTAGAACACCTAGAAATGAGAACACATACATTAGAACACATAGAAATGAGAACACAGACATTAGAACACACAGACATGAGAACACAGACATGAGAACACAGAGAAATGAGAACACAGACATGAGAACACATAGAAATGAGAACACAGACATGAGAACACAGAGAAATGAGAGCACAGACATTAGAACACATAGAAATGAGAACACAGACATTAGAACACCTAGAAATGAGAACACAGACATTAGAACACATAGAAAAGAGAACACAGACATTAGAACACAGACAAGAGAACACAGAAATGCGAACACAGACATGAGAACACAGACAAATGAGAACACAGAGATGAGAACACAGACATTAGAACACATAGAAATGAGAACACAGACATTAGAACACAGAGAAATGATAACACAGAGATGAGAACACAGACATTAGAACACACAGACATGAGAACACAGACATTAGAACACATGGAAATGAGAACACAGACATTAAAACACATAGAAATGAGAACACAGACATTAGAACACATAGAAACGAGAACACAGACATTAGAACACATAGAAATGAGAACACAGACATGAGAACACATAGAAATGAGAACACAGACATGAGAACACATAGAAATGAGAACACGGAGAAATGAGAACACAGAGATGAGAACACAGACATTAGAACACATAGAAATGAGAACACAGACATTAGAACACATAGAAATGAGAACACAGACATTAGAACACATAGAAATGAGAACACAGACATTAGAACACATAGAAATGAGAACACAGACATTAGAACACATAGAAACGAGAACACAGACATTAGAACACATAGAAATGAGAACACAGACATGAGAATACATAGAAATGAGAACACAGACATGAGAACACATAGAAATGAGAACACAGACATGAGAACACAGACATCAGGCAAATAAGGAATTAAGGAGATGAGGACCGGAGCAAAGTCCCCTTGCTGGTCAAGTGCATGCATATAATGTATCGTCTTTTTCACGACCAAGCTATTAAGAAATGTGAAATCCACTGATCATAATCAAAGGAAGTGCAATCAGCAGTCAAGGCTGAGACCGTCTTTTGTGCGCGAACAAAAAATCGGATTAATTAACCAGCCTTTGCTGCTGCTGCTACATGTATTTGAAAATTATATAGGCCTTAGCTAAGACGCAGGCCTACTCAAGTACACTTCAATGGTTCATATTTTATTTTGGCTGCATGCACAACCTACTGTGGTCCTCACCGAATGAAAAAAAGGGAGAAGGCAGAAGGGAGAACTGCTATTCAGAAGCTGTCGTGGAAGTGCTGCAAAAAAAACAGTTTCTAACGCTGGGCGATGGCGCTGCAGATGAATTCGATTTAGCCTTCTCTCCCAAACTCGAAAGCTCGAACTTCCCTCTGCCGTCGTTCCCTATTTATATTTTACTCTTTTTCTGGCCTGGATGTTTCATGTTTAGTTTGACTACGGTTTTTCCTGGCTGTTTCGAGCATATTGTAGGAGTTACTGGTCGGTTATGACCAAGGTTGTTCAATCATATAATAGAGTTTTATCTCGCTTAATGGGGTGTCAGATCACTCACTGGCGTGTCAGACAACTCACTGGGGTGTCAGATCACTCACTGGGGTGTCAGATCACTCACTGGGGTGTCAGATCACTCACTGGGGGTCAGATCACTCACTGGGGTGTCAGATCACTCACTGGGGTGTCAGATCACTCACTGGGGTGTCAGATCACTCACAAGAGTGTCAGATCACTCACTGGGGTGTTAGATCACTTACTGGGGTGTTAGATAACTCACTGAGGTGTTAGATCACTCACTGGGGTGTTAGATCACTCACTGAGGTGTCAGATCACTCACTGGGGTGTCAGATCACTCACTGGGGTGTTAGATCACTCACTGGGGTGTCAGATCACTCACTGGGGTGTTAGATAACTCACTGGGGTGTTAGATCACTCACTGGGGGTCAGATCACTCACTGGGGGTCAGATCACTCACTGGGGGTCAGATCACTCACTGGAGTGTCAGATCACTCACTGGGGTGTTAGATAACTCACTGAGTTGTTAGATAACTCACTGGGGTGTTAGATCACTCACTGGGAGTGCTAGATCACTCACTGGGGTGTCAGATCACTCACTGGAGTGTCAGATCACTCACTGGGGTGTTAGATCACTTACTGGGGTGTTAGATAACTCACTGAGGTGTTAGATAACTCACTAGAGTGTTAGATCACTCACTGAGGTGTTAGATAACTCACTGGGGTGTTAGATCACTCACTGGGGGTCAGATCACTCACTGGGGGTCAGATCACTCACTGGGGGTCAGATCACTCACTGGGGTGTCAGATCACTCACTGGGGTGTCAGATCACTCACTGGGGTGTTAGATTACTCACTAGAGTTTTATCTCGCTTACTTAGGTGTTAGATCAGTGATTGGGGTGTTAGATCACTCACTGAGGTGTTAGATCACTCACTGGGGTGTCAGATCACTCACTGAGGGGTCAGATCACTCACTGAGGTGTCAGATCACTCACTGTGGTGTCAGATAACTCACTGGGGGTGTTAGAACACTCACTGGGGTGTCAGATCACTCACTGGGGGTGTTAGAACACTCACTGGGGTGTCAGATCACTCACTGGGGTGTTAGATCACTCACTGGGGGTGTTAGATCACTCACTGGGGTGTTAGATCACTCACTGAGGTGTTAGATAACTCACTAGGGTGTTAGATAAGTCACTGGGGTGTCAGATCACTCACTGGGGTGTTAGATCACTCACTGGGGGTGTTAGATCACTCAATGAGGTGTTAGATCACATAGACAATAGGTGATAGATTAGAACACTAGTTGAAGTGCTAGAACACTTCACTAAGATGTTAGATCACGCAGTAGCATGCTAAAAAATTAAATTAAAGATGTAAACAGAAATGAATGTCCCGAAGCAGAAATCAAGCAGTTCACACAATCGACCCCACGCTCACCTTGGCCTGCCAACCAGAGCATAGTACAGCTGCAGCCTCTCCAGGTAGTTCTTCAGCTCCTCCGGCGTCCTGAACTTGCTCGGATCCGGCGGGCCCATGCCGTCGGCGAAGCTCAGGTCCGCCGGCTCCGCGCCGCCGAAGCCGCCCGAGGCGAAGCCCGACAAGCCGTTGACGTCGTAGTCGCTCGCCAGGTCGGCGGCGTAGTCCAGCATCGCGGGCGAGGGCTCGCCGCCAACTGCGGCCGCGGCGGCTACGGTGACCGACGCGCTGATTGTCGCCATGACAACCATAGCAATCAGAGTCGACCCGTGTTTAACGGAGAACATATTGTCCGCTTCTTTATTCTCTTAATAGTTTATACAGACCAATTAAATTGACTCTGAGAGGCCCGTGTATCGATATTAAAAGAAGCAAAATGATTTTTGGGATTCGTCCGCTTTTATATAGGGGTTCGGGGGGGGGGTCGGCCCGGCTTTTGGGATGTCGCTAGTCCGCGTCCTCTCGACTCTTCCCTTCTCTCCAATTTTGGATCGTCAGCGTGTGGGATGCAGCGCTCAGACTTCCCCACCTCCGCGCCCCCCTCCTCACCTCTCCTTGGCCAGTGAGGATTCGAGGTACCGTCATTCTCTTGTTGGGATTTGGGAAAGAAACTATCGAGAACTGATACATTTTACGGTGGGAAAATGTGAAAATTTCTTGTAAACCTGTAAATGTGACATTCTTTCAGCGTGGCATGGATCAAGAGAGATTTGAAAAATTGGGTGAGATAAGGTGCCGCAGGATGAGATATGGGCTGTGAAAGGTCAGCTTTGTGAGAATAAGGTAAGAAAGGGTGATATTGAGGTGAGATTATAGTGCAGCTGGAGCAAGATTAGGAGGAAGATTGGGGTGAGATGTGGCGAGATGGAATGAGACTGGGAGAGATGAGGTGAGACGAGATAGGGTGAGATGGGGTTAGATGAAATGAGACAGGGTGAGATGAGGTGAGATGAAATGAGACAGGGTGAGATGAGGTGAGATGAGATAGGGTGAGATGGGGTTAGATAGGAGACTGGGTAAAATGAGGTGAGATAAAATGAGACTGGGAGAGATGAGGTGAGACGAGATAGGGTGAGATGGGGTTAGATGAAATGAGACAGGGTGAGATGAGGTGAGATGAAATGAGGCAGGGAGAGATGAGGTGAGATGAGATAGGGTGAGATGGGGTTAGATAGGAGACTGGGTAAAATGAGGTGAGATGAAATGAGACTGGGAGAGATGAGGTGAGATGAGATAGGGTGAGATGGGGTTAGATAGGAGACTGGGTAAAATGAGGTGAGATGAAATGAGACTGGGAGAGATGAGGTGAGATGAGATAGGGTGAGATGGGGTTAGATAGGAGACAGGGTAAAATGAGGTGAGATGAAATGAGACAGGGTAAGATGAGGTGAGATGAGATAGGGTGAGATGGGGTTAGATGAAATGAGACAGGATGAGCTGAGGTGAGATTGCACGCAATAACGAGCTGAGCTGT
>NIVC01000996.1:347500-387757 GCA_002269645.1 Macrostomum lignano
TAATACGATGCGCAGTCAAACGAAAACTCAGGACTTGTTTAAAAATTCAGATTTCTTGTTTATATTTTTTGTATAAAATTTTGATCAACTGCACACACGACAACAGGGCTCATTAGCGAAAACATCAAATAAAAAGCAAGATAGATACGGGAAAAGAACCATTTAGCTCTACGGTTGAAACGCAACTATTTATGTAACTTTTAATGAAGCAGTGAGAAAAACCATTATTAAAAATGAAAAAAACCTATTTCGCTGCAATAAGATTTTATTTAAGCATCACGTTGTCGATATAATAACTAAAAACAAAATTAAAGAAGCGGCATCGGAAGCCAGAGTAGAAGGGGGAAAGCAATTACAGCTGCATGAAAATATGGCAGTGCGTCTCTCTGGTTGCAGCAGGAAACGCGAGCATTTCTCTCTCTCTTTTAAATGAATATCGTAATAATTAGTAGCGAAAAACTTTCATTTCGATACATATCGGCTGAAATGTATTAATTCTCAAAATGTCACTTAATTTATTTTTCGATACATATCGGTTAAAAATATATTAATAATACAAAACGTCAGGTAATTTATTCTCGACACACATCGTAAACTTTCTAAATTAAATTTTATCAAAAACTTAACCTCTATAATTGGACAAACAAACAAAATGGAAAATATAATAAAACAAGCACGTGAAACTGCAAAATAATTTATCTAAAAGGTACCAGACAGAAAACACAAATTGACAATCACAAGTAGTAAGGTACGCATATGTTAACTAAATCACGACACAAATGAAAGAAAAGCAGTTTTGTATTTATACATAGGCAAGTAATCGTCGAATTTCTATACTAGTACTAGTAAACAAACACATAATGCGTTAATGCGTATAAAAATCCACAATAAATCGAGTTGCTATTAATATCAATCAATTCAATACCCATCTGTAGTGTTGGAAAATCAGCAGAGATACTGTTTAATATGCCACATACATGTACAAAATTCACATGACAAACGCATTGTTTTGTAGAGTAGCTTCATAGCTTCAAAAAAAGTAGTCATTTTTTTTGCTTCTTGAGATCAGTTTGAGGGACGAAAATATTCATCAATAAAGCTCTTTTCACCAATGTGCCATGTTTGATTAGGGATAGAAGCTTTCAACTGTTTACCTTGTCTGTGTCCTGCTCGTCTGTCTATCCGCCTGTCGGTCTGTCTGTCTGTCTGTCTGTCTGTCTGTCTGTCTGTCTGTCTATCTGTCTGGCTATCCGTCTGTCTGTCTGTCTGTCTGTTTGTCTGTCTGTCTGCCTGTCTATCTGTCTGTCGGTCTATCCTTCTGTCTGTCTGTTTGTCTGTCTGTCTGGCTATCCATCTGTCTGTCTGTCTGTTTGTCTGTCTGTCTGTCTATCTGCCTGTCTGTCTGTCTGTCTGTCGGTCTATCCGTCTGTCTGTCTGTTTGTTTGTCTGTTTGTATGTCTGTCTGTCTGTCTGTCTGTCTGTCTGTCTGTCTGTCTGTCTGTCTGTCTGTCTATCTGTCTGGCTATCCGTCTGTCTGTCTGTTTGTCTGTCTGTCTGTCTGCCTGTCTATCTGTCTGTCGGTCTATCCGTCTGTCTGTCTGTTTGTTTGTCTGTTTGTATGTCTGTCTGTCTGGCTATCCTTCTGTCTGTCTGTTTGTCTGTCTGTCTGTCTATCTGCCTGTCTGTCTGTCTGTCTGTCGGTCTATCCGTCTGTCTGTCTGTTTGTTTGTCTGTCTGTTTATCTGTCTGTCTTTCTGTCAATCTGTCTGTCTATCTGTCTGTCTGTCTGTTTGTTTGTCTGTTTGTTTGTCTGTCTGTTTGTCTGTCTTTCTGTCAATCTGTCAGCCTGTCTGTGTGCCTGCCTGTTTCTCCGTATGAATCCAGTGCAACAAACGAAAAGGCTTCTTAGCGCAAAGGTCACCAGCAAGCAAACTACAACAGTCAGTAAGCTATCTAAACGTATAAAAATTTTTAAGTTAAAACAACCGCACAATAAAAGCTCTAATCCCATAGCCTATGATGTCTATACTGTGGCATTATAACCTAATAAATACCCGATTTCTAGCATACAGCATCACACGGAGTCAGCAGCCTGATGACCGCCCTCTCCTGAAGCAGCCTCCGCCGCGTCCCCGCCGCCGCCGCCTTTCACGGCGCAACAATTCGGCCTAGCAGCGCATTTATTGTTGCCGCAGTTGATAAAACAGCCGGGGTTGTTGGCAAATCTGCCGCTGGTGTGGTTGCCACCCAAACGGGGAGTTGTGTGCTGGAGTGGTGCGACACAATATAAATTAAACTATTGATTTTTGCAGGTTAAAAAGCATTTTTAAAATGTCGACTTGCCTCGTTGAACTCAGGCTGAATAGTGGTGCAGTGAATGTCGAAAGTGTGAAATATGTGCTTGGCAGCTCGGGACACGCTGATGTATTCGGCTGGAAATTAAATGTGCATTAATAAAATGCAAATATTGCAGAATTCAAGCTGTGGCGAAACTAAACCACTGTGTAGTACTTCTCACACTCTGTCGTACTCTTAATGCTCTCTAGTCTCACCTGTCACCTTGCCCCTATCTACGTCTCCTCCCAGTCTCCCTCTCTCCCTCCTTTCCAGTCTCCCTCTCTCCCTCCCTCAGAGTCTCCCTCTCTCCCTCCATTCCAGTCCCCCTCTCTCCCTCCATTCCAGTCCCCCTCTCTCCCTCCATTCCAGTCTCCCTCCCTCCCTCTCTCCCTCCCTCCCAGTCTCTCCCTCCATCACAGTCCCCCTCTCTTCCAGTCTTCCTCTCTCCCACCCTCCCAGTCTCCCTCCCTCCCTCCCAGTCTCCCTCTCTCCCTCCTTCCCAGTCTCCCTCCCTCCCAGTCTCCCTCTCTCCGTCTCTTCCAGTCTCCCTCTCTCCCTTCCTCACAGTCTTCCTCTCTCCGTCTCTTCCAGTCTCCCTCTCTCCCTTCCTCACAGTCTTCCTCTCTCCGTCTCTTCCAGTCTCCCTCTCTCCCTTCCTCACAGTCTTCCTCTCTCCGTCTCTTCCAGTCTCCCTCTCTCCCTTCCTCACAGTCTTCCTCTCTCCCTCCATTCCAGTCTCCCTCTCCTTCCCAGTCTCCCTCTCCCCTCTCCCTCCTAGTCTCCCTCTCTCCCTCCCAGTCTCTCTTTCTCCCTTCCAGTCTCCCTCTCCCTTTCTTAGCTACTCACGCAGATCCCGACAGCGGATGTGCACGGTGCCGATATAGCAATCTGACTGCAGCTGCCACACGTGCAAATCGTGCACTTGTAGGATGCCATCGAGCTACAAATTTTGAGTAGAAAAAAACTATAATTGCTACTTACAGTACAATAGAAAATCTGCTATTGCAAATCAAAATGACAAACATTTTCCAATCTCTTCTGCAAATCGTCGAGTTTGATCTCTTTAGGCACCGTCTGCATCAGAATGTTGAGCGCTTTTAGAACTGAAATTTATTTAGAGAGCAAAGATTAGGTTGTTTATTGATTGATTTGACTATAGCATTTATCAGTCTTACCATCTACCTGTCAGTCTCACCATCTACCTGTCAGTCTCATCATCTACCTGTCAGTCTCACCATCTACCTGTCAGTCTCACCATCTAACCTGTCAGTCTCACCGACTAACCTGTCAGTCTCACCATCTACATGTCAGTCTCACCATCTACCTGTCAGTCTCACCATCTACCTGTCAGTCTCATCATCTACCTGTCAGTCTCACCATCTACCTGTCAGTCTCACCATCTAACCTGTCAGTCTCACCGACTAACCTGTCAGTCTCACCATCTACATGTCAGTCTCACCATCTACCTTTCAGTCTCACCATCTACCTGTCAGTCTCACCATCTACCTGTCAGTCTCACCATCTACCTATCAGTCTCACCGACTAACCTGTCAGTCTCACCATCTACATGTCAGTCTCACCATCTACCTTTCAGTCTCACCATCTACCTGTCAGTCTCACCATCTACCTTTCAGTCTCACCATCTACCTGTCAGTCTCACCATCTACCTGTCGGTCTCACCATCTAACCTGTCGGTCTCACCATCTACCTGTCGTTCTCACCATCTAACCTGTCGGTCTCACTATCAACCTGTCAATCTGACAAGCCATCAGCCAATCTGACAAGCCATTAGTCAATCTGACAAGCCATCAGTCAATCTGACAAGCCATCAGTCAATCTGACAACCCACTTGCCAAGTTGAAAACCCATTTGCCAATCTGACAAGCCATCAGCCAATCTGACAAGCCATCAGTCAATCTGACAAGCCATCAGCCAATCTGACAAGCCATCAGCCAATCTGACAAGCCATCAGTCAATCTGACAAGCCATCAGTCAATCTGACAACCCACTTGCCAAGTTGAAAACCCATTTGCCAATCTGACAAGCCATCAGCCAATCTGACAAGCCATCAGCCAATCTGACAAGCCATCAGTCAATCTGACAACCCACTTGCCAAGTTGAAAACCCATTTGCCAATCTGACAAGCTATCAGCCAATCTGACAAGCCATCAGTCAATCTGACAAGCCATCAGTCAATCTGACAAGCCATCAGTCAATCTGACAAGCCATCAGCCAATCTGACAAGCCATCAGCCAATCTGACAAGCCATTAGCCAATCTGACAAGCCATCAGTCAATCTGACAAGCCATCAGCCAATCTGACAAGCCATCAGTCAATCTGACAAGCCATCAGTCAATCTGACAACCCACTTGCCAAGTTGAAAACCCATTTGCCAATCTGACAAGCCATCAGCCAATCTGACAAGCCATCAGTCAATCTGACAACCCACTTGCCAAGTTGAAAACCCATTTGCCAATCTGACAAGCCATCAGCCAATCTGACAAGCCATCAGTCAATCTGACAAGCCATCAGTCAATCTGACAACCCATCAGTCATTAAGACTACAGTCTTAAAACAACAACAGTTGAAAAAGCAATAGAAATCCATCAAACCGAAAACCTACACAATGGTATAGTAGAGAACAACATAATGGCGACAAGCAGCAAACTAAGACTCGGATCGATATAAGTCTGCCAACGCCGGCCCGGCTCCTCAATTAAGCAGGTGTCATTGCCTAGCAACACGGCCCTGGCCTCGTACAGGTCGAGCGAATAGCCAGGCGGAGCGAGCCAGAGAGTCACGGCTGATACAATAACAATCACTGAGCCAAGGGTGTCGCCAATGATATGCAAAAATGCCGCCTGCATGTTCATGTGACCAGAGCCTGCGGATGTATCATAGAGGCAAAACATCTTTATAAATACTTTCGATACATATCGGCTTCGGAAATACTAATGCAATGTAGGTTTAATAATGAGTAAATAAATGCACAATACAAACAGAAAATTCTATAGAAAACTATAATAATACTACTGACTCTTTGTAGGCAGTAACAATGACAGCGAGTCAGGCTTATTTTTCATACTCATGATAACAAACACTTGCGCAGTGTGTTGAGTTAAAAAGAGCAAAAATGACTGAACAGACAAGTGATAGTTAATTAATTAAACCAAAACGAGGTACTACGCCACTTTTAAAACGTTAAAAATAAATTTCAGACACAAAATCAAATTAATAAAATTGCATTTGATGTCAATAAGCTGCGCGTCTTCTCGGTCAACTTAAAGCGATGTTGTTTAAATCATTAATTCTATTTTTAGAAAAAAAATGAGTCATACTGATGACTGGAAGTGAGTCATACTGATGACTGGAAGTGAGTCATACTGATGAATTGAAGTGAGTCATACCGATGACTGGAACTGAGTCATACTGATGACTTGAAGTGAGTCATACCGATGACTGGAAATGAGTCATACTGATGACTGGAAGTGAGTCATACTGATGAATTGTAGTGAGTCATACTGATGACTGTGAATCATACTGATGAATTGAAGTGAGTCATACTGATGAATTGAAGTGAGTCATACTGATAACTTGAATTGAGTCATACTGATGACTTGAATTGAGTCATACTGATGACTGGAAGTGAGTCATACTGATGAATTGTAGTGAGTCATACCGATGACTGGAACTGAGTCATACTAATGACTGGAAGTGAGTCATACTGATGACTTGAAACGAGTTAAGTAAGTCGAGAGATTTCGCAATGAAAAAGTGGGTCAGTTCTACTCTAAGCAACGTCACCTCAAATTAGCAAGGTTATTAGGTAGTAGGCCGAGAGAAAGTGAGAATAACCACGCAAAAAGTACAACTGAGCATGCAGATAGGCAAGAAACATCGAGAGAAAGTACCAGTAAAAAAGTTTATATTTTCTTTTTACGGGTTAATATGGACTGTGGAGAACTGAACTATAATACTAAGGCAAGTATTTGGCTCTGACCACACTGACCCAACAACTCCTATCTTGACCTAGCATGACCCACATTGACCCAACAACTCCTATCTCGACCTAGCATGACCCACATTGACCCAACAATTCCTATCTTGACCTAGATTTATCCACATAGAGTCAACAACTCCCATCTTAACCTAGCATGACCCAAATTGGCCCAACAGCTACAATCTTGACCTAGCATGACTCACAATGACCCAAGAGCTCCTATCTTGACCTAGCATAACCCACGTTGACCCGAAACCTCCTATCTCGACCTAGCATGACGCAAAATAACCCGAGTGGCTAAAATCTTACAAAATACTAATTAAGAGTAAGATGGCATTTAAAAAGCTTCCACGATCGGGTTAATTCCACTGATTGAGGAAAATCCGACTCCTTACCGCGAGACGCGCCAACCTCATGGCTGTGTCCGTGCCCTCCGCCGCCCCCGCCGCCGCTTCCAGCATCCAAAGCGACATCATCGCCTTCGCCTTGATCAACCTCGTCAATTTCTGACGGCCTAGGCAGAGCGTTAGGCAGCCAGGACGGCCCAAGCGAGCCTCGGCGCAAACTAGCAACGCTGTGCTCAACGGCAGCCAGAAGCGAAGGCGATGAAGCCCTATCGGAAGCTGGAGCGACTGGATGAGCAGCGGAGGTTGAGGCGGCCGGCGAGGTTTGCTCAATTAGAATCGGCACGGCGGCTTCACAGAAATATTAGTCAAAAGGGATAGAAAAGTTCAGAAATAATCAATGAAGATACTTACTAAAAGTAGTGTATGTGTAATTTGCGTAGAAAAAATCGAAAAATTAAAGAATAACAACTTAAACCAAAACAGAGCCTATGGGTACCGCTTTTAAACACTATAAATTTATAACACGCTTATATGGTCCCTGGTTAACGAAATTGCTTAACTGCCAAACTGTTACGAATAATACAATATGGGTTTTTAAAACACATAGGGGAATCAGACTGGAGAGGTCACTGGGGGGAGGGGAGAGAGATGGAGAAGGGAGACAAAGAGAGAGAGAGAGCGGGGGGAGGGAAGAAGTGAGGGAGAGAAATGAGGAAGAGGGGAAGGGAGAGAGGAAAAGCTGAGAGGAGAGAGGGGGAGGGGAGATAAGAGGGGGAGAGGAGGAAGTAAGGAGATGAGAGAGGAGGGAGATGAGGGGGAGATGGAAGGGACAGAGAGATGAGAGGACAAAGATCAACGAAAGAAATATAAAATAAGTGTTTCTGCAAGTTGGCCCTTAAAAAATTGTGAAGCAAACACGATACAATTAACCGCTTGTAAATAAAGTTCGTGTGTGTCTGAATAATCGAAGCAGCTGCAGCTGCAAAGAAAGAGAACGCATTAAAGGACAGACATCAACCCTAAATAAGGAAGCTTTCAACTGGGAAGGAGCCAAGGCGAAGGAGTCGCAGCAGAAATGTGAAAAATATTCACAGAATGCGCATACCTTCCAGCTAACTGCACCCTAGGCCATGGGGTGCTGAAAGTTCTTAGCCTTTCTAATATAACAGTTCAAATACAAATGTAACAGTATTGCTTATGCAACGAATACAATCAAAGTAATTTTACTTCTGCTGTTTATGCAGAGTAAAACGTAGTTTTTCCTTTTAGGTTAACACAAGTTAGTGACCGGATACGAGGAAAGAGGAGAAAGGATGAGGTGAAGAGAGGGGGACACGTAGAGAGACAGGGAAATGGAGACAGAGTAAGGGAGAGGGAGAGGTGGAGAGGGAGACGAATGAGACAAAGAGAGGGAGACAAAGACAGGGAGACAAGGAAAGGTAGAGGGGGAGATGGAGACAGGGAGAGGTAGAGAGGGAGGGAGACAGGGAGAGGTAGACAGTGAGAGGCAAAGAGGGGGATGGAGACATGGAGAGGGAGACAGGGAGAGGGAGACGGAGAGGCAGATAGGGAGAGGGAGACAGGGAGACGTAAGAGGGAGAGGTAGAGAGGGAGATGGAGACAGGGAGAGGTAGAAAGGGAGGGAGACAGGGAGAGGTAGACAGTGAGAGGCAAAGAGGGGGATGGAGACAGGGAGAGGGAGAGAGGGAGACAGGGAGAGGTAGATAGGGAGAAGGAGACAGGGAGACGTAAGAGGGAGAGGGAGATGGAGACAGGGAAAGGTAGAGAGGGAGGGAGACAGGGAGAGGAAGACAGGGAGAGGGAGACAGGAAGAGGGAGACAGGTAGAGGGAGACAAGGAGAGGGAGATGGAGACAGGGAGAGGGAGACAGGAAGAGGAAGACAGGGGGAGGTAGATAGGTAGAGGGAGACAAGGAGAGGGAGATGGAGAGGTAGAGATAAATAGAGTGGGAGACTATAATTACGTAGAGTATATACAAGGAGACAGGTTGGAGAGGTCACTGCCTCAGCTAGCATTTACTTCTGAATAATAAGTATATTTATATGCAGCAATTTTTTAAACCACAAAGTTTATTTAGCTAAAGCAATATTAAATTAAATTTATTAAACAGTTTAAGGAATCAAAACCGAGACAAAAAGTTTATTTACAGCGAATCATTAAATAGCTCACCGGAACTTGTTGCGACTGCACCGGAAGCAGCAGCAGCAGCAGCAGTAGCGCCGGCGGTCGCACGCTTTGGACTGGCATTGTCTTGCTCATCCATGCACTCGACTTTCATTGGCTCGTCACCGGCCTCTGCTGCCGCGGCCTGCGCCATTGGCCGAGCCTCCTCTGGTAGAAATTCCACCGATTTGTGCTGCATCAGCAGCTCCGCTTGATGCTTTGGGAATGAGAAAGGTAATCAGCTGGGACTGATTGACACTCTGGTGAGGCTGGGTATGGGATCTGAGGAGACTGGCTATGGGATTCGGGGAGACTGGGTATGGGATTCGGTGAGACTGGGTATGGGATCTGAAGAGACTGGGCATGGGATTTGAGGAGACTAGGTATGGAATTCACATGTGATTGAGATGAAGGGAGACAGCGATTGAGATGAAGGGAGACAGTGATTGTGATGAAGGGAGGCTGTGATTGAGATGAAGGGAGACTGTGATCAAGATGAAGACAGTGATCAAGATGAAGGGAGACAGTAATTGAGATGAAGGGAGACCGTGATCAAGATGGAGACAGTGATCAAGATGAAGGGAGACAGTGATTGAGATGAAGGCAGACAGTGATCAAGATGAAGGGAGACAGCGATTGAGATGAAGGGAGACAGTGATCAAGATGAAGGGAGACAGTGATCAAGATAAAGGGAGACAGTGATTGAGATGAAGGGAGGCAGTGATTGAGATGATGTGAAACAGTGATTGAGATGAAGGGAGACTAGTGCTACATGAATAACTGCAAAACAGCAATTAATAATTACCGAATGTTCAGATGCATGGCCGCCATGCCCGTGGCTGTGACCGCAGAATAGCAAAATACCAATCAGGTTAATGAGCAGGCCGCCAGAGCCAACATAGACAATGAGTTTTGGATCTTTCATCGGATGCGGTTCAATAATCTTCTGAACAGCTTCAATAATGATAGTGAAGCACAGAGTCACTAGCATGACAGTGTTAACCAATGTACCCAATATTTCAGCACGTTGGAAGCCGTAAGTATGCCGACCATCTCTTGGCTTCTTGCCAACCCGAACAGCCCCCAGAGCGACAATCAGTGCTAGAACATCTGACAGCATGTGAAACGAATCGGCAACCAAAGTGACCGAATCGCACAGGTGGCCAACAACTAATTCTACAGCAAAATAGGCTAGAGCCATGATTATCATCAGGCCTAGACGATGAGTCTTACTCAGGTGGAACATGGCTGATTGATGCACTTATTGGTTATATTGGACAGTCTAAAAACTCTTAATGCTGATGACCAATTGCTGTGGGAAATGCAAAGAATATATCAGTTTTTATTAAGTGTGTGACTTTATCAACCTTCGATGTCATAAGTTTAACATAGTAGTTTAATAAAGATTACAAGTTAAATGCCATATGGGAAAAGAATGGAAGCAATTGCTTGCTAAAAAGTGCTTGACTCTATAAAACACAGAAAATCTTGATTGCAAGAACTGAAATCTCATTAACTGACACAGTTAGGTTCATAGTTTTAGATTTTAAAAACTATAACTAGTCATTAATCTACCTGACAAAAGCCAAGAATCTGAAAGAACAGGGTGGTACCCATCCTAGCTGAAAGGCTGCTCTAGTTTGTGAAAGCTTGCTTTTAGCAGATTTAGTCGCTTTATTATCTTATGCTTTGTCTGCTCCAATGTTGCTGGGCATATATTTGGGAAAAAATTCTCATTGCTTTTAGTCTTATAAGCAACTGTTTGCTAACTGTTATTAGAGCGAAGGGCACTATAGAAGGCTTTTTCAAACATAATTGTAAGATCCCTACTTTGTTGCTTATATTAAGCAGTCAAATTGCATAGGAAAATAAATTTCTTTTCTGTCCATCAACCATATATGTATACTTAGCCTATTGTATAAGTGAGACAATATTCCTACACTAACACTTAGGTAACACTTATTTGTTTCAGCTGCTATCTCAAAGATGCACAGAGGTCAGAAGCCTGCCAAGCACATGGAGGAGATTGCAACTATCTCTATCCTGAAACTGCACATGACAGAGTGGGAGGCTGTCAAAAGTTTCACAATTTCTTAGTGGTAGCAGCTGTATTGGCAATAATGAACATCTGACATGGCAGAGAACAAATAGATATGGAAAAGCCATTGCACTGTTGACAATAATAAACAAGTATGCTTGACAATTCCAGTAACTACAACATAAATGGAGTGCAGTTTTTTAAAATGCATTTAATCAAGACATACTTGAGAAGTAAAATGTCATCTTCTTGATTTTCACATTTGCTTCTTTTGTCTATTGAAAACAAAAGAGCTTTAGGAATTGATCTTAACTGTTATGTTTATAAATTTGCTTCTGCCCATTATAATAGGCAAATAAGTCTTACATGATTTTATGATTAATTTTGCTTGCCAAGAAAATTTACATTTGCTATACCTACTTGGCTCATGTACATGTATAGCATTATAGGATATGTATGTTTCTTTTTGCATCTTTACTCTGTACATAGTATATTTAAGCATATTATATTGCTTGTACTTTTTCACTTATAACTCACACATGTCATTGTTATTTGCTACTTGTTTCATATAGCATTAAAAAGTATAGTATGAGTATACCTACCTTTGATTAAATTGATAGCTTGATTGATAGCTTGATTGATTAGCTCATTGATTAAATGAGCTAATTTGTTTTAAATATACATATATTATATTTATTAAATAGACATGTACATATGCATGTATGCATATTATTGTTAATTGTTATATATAGTAGAGTACTAAGTATGTTAGAATATAGGCAATAAAGTATTACTGTATATGCATATTCAAGTTCCTATTAAGTTTTTACTAAACCTATCATTAGTCATCAAATGTATTGTACTTTATGCACATAAACTCAGCAATACACAAAAGTTTCCTCTTTTTTCTAGGAAGACTTTTATCTCTTAGTTAAACAAGCAAAGTTTAAACAATCAAATCTTGCTTGAATTAGTTGTTCTGACTAAGAAACTCTTAATACTATTGTTTTGATATTTACTTCCTTTTTAATCATTTTAATTAGTGCTATAGATCTTAAAAAAGAGGAAATAAATCATTTGCAAGATGAATTAGTGCTTAATGATAACAACAATGACAAATTTGATCACAAGGAAACCAAAGAAGGCAAGTTGTCTGCTTTCAAGTATAAAAAACCCAGCCTTACCCCCTTGGATTCAGGGCTAAATTAGCCTCAATAATTGTTCACCCAGTGAATATAACATTCCAGGAGCAAAAGCAATTATTAAAATGATAGACTGAAGCATTTATAAATAACAGCCTTAAGATTGCTCAATGGTAGTCACTAGGAGCCCAACTAGCAATAATGTTATCAATATAACAGGTGCCTAGCCTTCAACTTTTAAACTATCTTGGTTTATAGGCCAGAAAGTCTCATTTGCTACTATAAGATCCTAGGCTAAGTAGGCAGTTGATATCAAGGTCACCTGCACATATAATTATAAAACAGCAATTCATGATATTGCTACCTAATTATAATTTCCTGCCTAAACATCTGCCAAGGATGAGATATTTGGCCAATTAGACACTAAATTTGCAAACTTTGGAGTTTAATAAGCCAACAATAGAGGTTGAGATCACTCCAGAGCCTCTGATAAAGATACAACTGCAAGAGATTGACAGAGACTTGCAAGATAATCAATGAACTGCCTAAGAAGCTCTATGCAGGATACTTGTGCCATATAAATATCATTAAAATTAACTTTGTTTAAGTAGGACAATATTGGCTAGATATTATACCATTGCCAATTCATTATTGCTTAGAGATTTGGCCAATGCTGCATAAGCTACAAAGGATGTGGCCTGATTAAGCCATCGCTGCATGGCAATGCAATATCACACATGTGGTACATGACCTCTGTTGGGATGTTTGCTGCTTAAACCAAGAGAACACTAAGACAAAAGCCTTGTGGATAGGTCAGGAATGCAGCTGGTCCTATTCTGATTGAATCCCAAGAGAACTATAAGGACTATATTAAACTTTATATGTAGATAGCTTGCCTTGCTTTTTTATTAAAATTTTCATCTGTAAATGAGTTTTAAAATTTCATTTAAAGAAAGATAGATAAGGCAATGCTTTTAAACAAAATATTTTAGTAGCATATAAGGTAGTAATATTTTTAGTATATGTTTTAGTAGTTTATAATACTTATTATTGTGCAAATTATTTGTCTTATTAAAGAATGCCTTTTTCTACTCATATATAACACAAACCTTAGTTTGCAAAAAAAGAACTTGAAAACATGTAATCATTTTTATAAACAATTATAAATCAAATATTATTCACCTTATTATTAGTAATGTCTATTTTTATTAAAAAGTTTTTTATTATGTCCTGTCAAGTATAAAGCCTTTCTCCAGGTGCTTTGCCTATGCCTCTCTCTTTTCTATTTTAAAAATATTTGATAGGCATATTATCTCCCTACCCCCTTTCTAGACTTTCTACCTCCTATAGGTATACTGCCTTCCTACCCCACTCTAGACATTCTGTCTCCCATATGTTTTGCCTATCCCTAACCCTTAAAATCCTCCTTAGTTATTAGGCTTCCTGCCTTTTTATCCAATTCCCTATTAGGTATTCTACATTTTTTACCAAAAATTCCTTATTAGAAATCAGAATTCCCTCAGGATAAGTGTATTCCATTTCCTAGGCAACTCTGTTCTATTGTGTAGCCTTTTCCCCCTCTTCCCTAAATGGAATTTATCTTAATTAGATACTGCTTGCTACTTGGACACTAATACTAGGAGTATTGTTGAAGTATACTCCTTATAATGATATTTTCCTAGTTCCAAGAAATTTCCAAGTCCCCTATAACAAATTTAGTGATATCCTTAAATCAGATAAGACCCTAGAACTTTCCACGACCACTAAAACATTTATCATTTTCTTTGTAATCATGTAATTGTATATATTTTTATTTTGGTAAGATATATTATTTTATTTTTATTTTAAAACTATACAAATCTATATACTAATTTTGCGCTGTTTGTCTATCTATCTGTTATTGATTTTTTGAGAACCATTTAGCTAATCTTTTTTAAATTAGCTTAAAAAATTATTTTTAGTTAGGGATGATACATAATTTATTTTTCTAACATAGAGTTTTGGAAATGGGTAAAATATTCAAAAACAATGTTTTTTCAACATTTCTAATAGGTGCTATTTCTAAATTCAATTGTTCAATTGAACGATTCAGGCCTTTTTTGGCGAATGTACAATGTAGAATATTTATTCAAAATAAAGTTGAGCAATTTTATGACCCTTTGCACAATAGGCTTGCAGTTTGCGATGTTTATTTAATTTTATTATTGTTTACCAACCAGTCTGATAGATGATTAATAAAAGAAAGGGGGTTAAAGCTGGCCTAAAATGCAATGTGTACGGACAAAACAAGTCTTTTTTCATTAATGCTTAAACTTCTTTGATCTTGTTTATTATTTACAACACAGAGGGTAGTGCAGTTGCAGATAGGGATAGTAGCTAATGGGCTCAATTATAACTCTCAAAATAATTTGGAGAATTTATATAAAACAAAAAAGATTTTTTAATGCTTTTAAAGTTTGAATATTGAATTTGAATGCCTATCAAGGGGGGGGGGGGTTAGTATGCTTCTATAAAATTTCAAACAATGAAAAAATCAATTGCCAATCAATCAATCAAAAATCAAAAGCCAACACATCTGTGCTCTGATATTTAGCCTTAGATGCATGTGATACAATAAACTACTGCTTAATTACATTTCATTTCTTTGCAAAACCCCAATCAATTGTAAACTTTCCTAGCATCTTGTCAAAGTGTGGAAAGTCTTCCATTTCTTCAAATTATGATTTCAGAAACAAGCAATGAATGATTGGTGAACCTTTCAGTCTTAATCACAAACTGAAGGTTTCTTTTCCTAATTTTTGTGAATCATTTTACTAAGGTGCCTAGCATTTTTTTGCCTTGCTTAGGTCAAGCAACCCTGGCTCTAGGCCTTGTCCTCAGCGGAGAGCATCTAAGGTAAACTGACCCCCATGTTTATTCTTTGTTCTGATTAGGCCAAGCCTGGGAAATTTTGTAAGGGCCCTAGTTTGGCTTAATTCCTAGTGCCTTTTCTCTGGCCCTTTTTATTAAAGATCCCTATTTGATAAATTGGTCACCACACTATTATTTGTTCACTATTATAACTTTAGTAAGAAGGAGCCGCATTTGCCTTTTACTATTATTATTATATTTTCTAATAATTTTTGCAAGGCTCAGCCTTTTCAACTGCATACCCATAAGCCATTTAGGCATCCCAATTTTGAATTGATATGACACTACCACCTTTGGCCTGAGATAGGAGGCTCTGGACCCCTATTGTGGCCAAAGTTTTATTACTCTGAGATTCACTTACCCATCCCACCTCCTTGTGCCTAAATAGAATGTATGGGGATAATAGTCCTGTACCATTGGTTGGACGGCTTTGTCCATTGGATGTGTAGCTTGTAAAGTATTCAAGGCCCCATTTTCTTGCTTGTTTATTGCAATTGAATTTTGCAATTCTGCTCTATGGATATTTTTGCCCATTGTTTTAAATCAAGTTTGGTCACAACATTTTTGCTGCCATGAATGACAAGCCTACAGTTAAAGGAACAGCAAGCCCTTTGGTGCCTGACCCAATAGCCCCAATGGCTCAAGTTTCCTGGCTTTGGCCAGGAGAAGCCAAGAACTTGCACACCTATACTGCGATGGCATCAGGCACCAAACTGGCTTGCGCACACCTGTAGTGAGTGCTGGATGACGCTCTCCATCAGTCTGCTAGGCAAGGCTGAGTAAGGTTGATATGCAATAGTATACCCTTTGCAGCTAGATGCCCCTGGAGTCAACCCGCAATATCCTGGATGAGCTGCTCCAGTGTGCAGAGGAGGCCTACCACCAGGGTGGCAATTGACCCTGACCTGCTTTGGCGCTACTTGTAACACTTGCCAAGGAAGCAGGGAAGCCAATCACCTTCAGGATAGATGGCCGCCACTGCTGAGACACTTCTGTGACAGTGCCATCAGCAAGCACCTAGAGTGGCTGCAGTTTACAGATGGCCAAATGTACTTCCTGAGTGAGCCACCTAGTGTGGACAGTATAGCCAAGGCAGAGCACAAATCTTACTTGTCTGGCTGCAGCAAACATGTCTCTGGCTCATCCTGCAGTAGTTGACGCCAGTAACA
Source organism: Macrostomum lignano (assembly GCA_002269645.1). Lineage (NCBI taxonomy): Eukaryota > Metazoa > Platyhelminthes > Macrostomidae > Macrostomum > Macrostomum lignano. The sequence goes on from NIVC01000996.1 coordinate 363,628, forward strand.
GCCAAGATACTGTCTTTGTTTGCCATTGCATGGCACCCTTGCGCCTGTAGTAGGGCAAACTATCACTGGTTATTTAATAGACATTTGCATAACATATTTTCCGTCACTTGTCCCTTCTAGTAGCCTTCCCCTGTCCCATCCATTGCCTTATCCTTGGCCTCTGTTTCTCGGCCTTTGTTGGCCTTGTTTTGTTTGTTCTGAGTTTTCTGCAGGCAGCCCTATCTATTGTCCCACCTGTTGCCCCTGTGCTTGCCCTATCTTGCCTAATCTGTTGCCCCATGTGTTGATCTAATGTTTTGCTTACTATTTATATAGCCTAGTCCAGGCTACACCATTTTTATGCCTCTTTCCTCCCTTGCTAATTTAAATATTTTATTGCCTTTGTTTTAATACCTTGCTTGACTAGTTTGTTTTAAGTATATATACACTTGAAATTTATCTATATTGACTTATTTAGCTTTTATTAATATATTAATATATTATTAATATAAAAGTTAAATGGTGTAAAAAATAAAAAATGGTATAAAAAATGGTGTAAAGCACATAAAAGTGTCGCTTATATTGCACCACTGCACAGCCAAAGCCCTCATTCATAGACTACAACCATTTAAACTATATTTATTCAACAATACTTAATAAACCAATATTTATATTCATTAATTAATTGAAGCCCATAGCTTCACATTGAGTCATTTGCCCGCAGGATATAAAATAACCAATTCATCACAACTCCAAGCAAGTTTTGAGAATTTAATGTTTTGTAATAAGTAACTACAATGGTGGTAGCGCTATTTTACTGAATGTAACTAACTTAGCAAATTAGCAAATCTTAAATGCATGGTGTCTGTTGACCCAAACTGAATAACCATGCTTACAAAGACTGCTTGACTACAACAGTGACTACCTTCCCCCTAGAATTGAGGACCCAGCAGATGAAATATTCAGGAAAAACATATTGAGATTTGACTTGCAATTTGACTTGCAATTGGGTTTTTTTAGATTTACTAGTACAAAATATTAATTAAGATAGGAAAAACGGTCTTAAAATTTAAAAAGTCTTGAATATTATTCTCTTATCAAATACTTTGAAGTAGAATACTTGTAGAGGCCTATTAGTAAGCCTACATCATGGGTCCCCAACCTGCGGCCCGCGGGCCGCATGCGGCCCGCGAGCCCTTTTTGTGCGGCCCGCGGCACCTTCCAGTAGTTTGCATTACATGCGGCCCGCCGAGTCTATCACTGGATTTCACTGCGGCCCCCGAAAATGTTAAAGTTTTCCTAGCTGTATTGAAAATATGCCCAGAAATCTCTTACCCCCCAACCGCTAGAAGCGACGCTTCAATTCATTTGGATTGCTATTTTAGCCACTCCTAGCGCACAAATGTACATGCAGTCAAGAGTTGAAGTGAAAAGTAGGAAGGAATGCTAGCTAATATCAATAAGGTTCAAGGCAAAGGAGGTGGGGGTTGGGGGTAAGGGCTCTACTGCCTCTCTCTCTCTCATGAAAGCTAGTTTAGTTCAGTCGATATTTTCTCTCCCCCACAGTGCGCTGATTCAACCTCCGCTGATTCAACCCCTCACCGCTTCAAACCTCTCTCTCCATATCTGGCTACGCATGCGTGGGGGAAGGGGGAGTGACGCACAACACAACCCCCACTTTCCCTCCCCCCGCACTAGTATATTCTCGCTAGCAGTTTATTGGCTGCTTCTTTCTCACTGTACAATGAAACGGCCTGACGGGTCTGCGGCCCAAAGCCTCGCTGGGGGTGGCATTTCGTCTCTAGTCCAGCCCATAGTTCTTGTAACCAATAGAAACTTATCGATTTTTCTTCTACACCCTTTTTCATGGGTGTACATTGTTTATTGGCCCTTAAATGCCAGTAGAGTTCCTTAAAATGGTGGACCAGTAGCAAGGAGTAACTCTATAACTCAGTAACTCTATAGTTCCAGATGGCACACGCTGCAAAAAAGAGGAAGATCGCGGAGGAGAAGCGCTCCTTTAATGCCGACTGGTGTCAGTTCTTTTTCGTGGAGCGCAAGGGGAAGCCGCTGTGTGTCATCTGCCAGGAGACGATCGCCGTATGCAAGGAGTTCAATGTGAAGCGGCACTTCACCACGAACCATGCCAAGTTTGTGGACATGCCGGAGGACAAGCGCAAGACTGAGTTCACTCGCTTGGCAGCCAACTTGGACCGGCAGAATGCCCTCTTTAAAAAGCCTGTGAATCTGGCTCAATCTGCCGCAATCCGCAACACGCGCGCCAGCTACCGAGTTGCCCACCTGGTAGCGACCCAGCTAAAGCCCTTCACCGACGGGGCATTTGTAAAGGAGTGCATGATGGCCGCTGTAGAGGAAGTCTGCCCAGAAAAAAAGGATCTCTTCACCAACATCAGCCTCTCTGCTTCCACCATCACTCGCCGCATTGAAGAGATGGCAATCGACATTCGTTCAACGCTTAAGCAGCGCTGCCACAGTGCACGTTTCTTCTCCATTGCCCTCGACGAGTCTACCGACGTCAAGGACACAGCTCAGCTCGCCATCTTCTTTCGTGGCGTCACGGACACCTTTGACGTAGTGGAAGAATTCGTCCGGCTGATGCCGATGCAAGGAACCACCACTGGTGCCGACATCCTGCAGTGCGTGCTAAAGTTGGTGCAGGAATTCGAGCTGGATCTATCACGCCTGTGTGCCATTACCACTGACGGTGCACCTGCCATGGTTGGGCCAACCAAGGGCTTTGCTTCCCTCCTGGTAAAGCACTGCCGGGACCAGGGACATATGCAGGACATCATGCGCATCCACTGCATCGTACACCAAGAAGTCCTCTGTGCAAAGTCGACCACCATAACGTCCGTTATGGGCGTCGTGGTGAAGGCGGTGAATTTTGTGCTAGCTCGGGCCCTGAATCACCGCCAGTTCCGGGACTTGCTGTCAGAGGCCAAAGCACAGTATGGGGACCTTCTCTATTACTGTGAGGTGCGCTGGCTCAGCCGCGGGAAGATGCTGCAAAGAGTCTTCGATCTGAGGGAGGAGCTAGCCGACTTCTTGGATTCAAAGGGAGCTGCTGTCCAGGAGTTCACTGACCCAGCGTGGGTGCAAGACCTCGCCTTCCTTGTTGACCTGACTGGGCACCTCAACACCCTGAACACCCAGCTGCAAGGCCGTGGCGTCCTTGTGCCAGACATGATAAACAAGATCAAGGCATTCGAGACCAAGCTCAGGCTGTGGGAAGCACAGATAAAGAATTGAGAGCTCACACACTTTCCCAACCTTGCAACTTTCGAGCTGACTAATTCAGCTGCCCAGAAGTACGCTGACGCCCTTTCGGACCTGAGGGACGAGTTCGCCAACCGCTTCTCGGAGTTGCGAGCGAATTCAATGGAGCTGAAGCTATTCAGCAGCCCTTTCGACCTGGATGCTGATGAAGTGCCTGCCAATCTGCAGATGGAGCTCATTGAGCTTCATTGTTCTGACGAGCTCAAAGCAAAGTTCGGCTGCACCTCCCCAATGGGATTTTGGAGCCAGGGCATCAAGCCTGCTGACTTTCCAGGCCTCGTCCTACACGCCACGAAGATTGCTGCCATGTTTGGTTCTACATACGCATGTGAACAGCTCTTCAGCCGAATGAAGCTGACCAAGAGCAAAACTAGAGCGCAGTTGACTGACGGCCACCTCGAAGATGCACTGCTGCTCGCTGTTTCGTCGATCAAGCCAAATGTTGAACTGCTGTCGAAGGATAAGGAGCACCAGCCATCTCATTGATTTTGTTTGACATTTGGAAATGGACATTTTTGCTTGGTTTTGTGTATTTCATGTTTTGTGTATTAGCATGCGGCCCGCACACACCAAGCCAGTTGTCAATGCGGCCCGCCGCCCATAGAAGGTTGGGGACCCCTGGCCTACATTTAACTAGACTCTAGACAAATACCAAAATGGCTATTAGTCTAGTATTAATTAGACAAATAACCACATTGCTATTCATCCAGTTGCATTTGCCTGAAAAATAAGAAAGTGCTAGTAAAGAAACTGAAATTGAATAACTGAAGAAAGCACATGTTGTTAGACAATAAAACATAAAACAAATTTTAATAGCTTTTATATGTTATATCTTTTAGAAAGTATATAAAAATATCTTTAGATAACTATACGGGCACATTAAATAATAAGAATCAAAAGTAGCAAATAAAAAGAATTTAATCTATGTACAGATACTAAATATATTATAATATACTATAATATACTATTATACATGGGTTAAACATGTTTAGATACTCCCTTTTTTAATAGTCTTTATTAAAAAATATTTTTTAAGTACTAAAAATTATAAATATACTGCTAATTAATTTTCAACTTCTTGAATAAAAATGCCATGAAAAGTAAAAAAAATATACTCAATGTGTCAAAAATAAAAATGGAATTGTAAGTTATAATTGCTAGATATGCACAACTTACAATTATAATTTAAAGACATTTTTAGAATTATATATTTTTCTTTATTATCTAATTTTATCATACAACAAGCTATTGAAACCCACGGAATTTGAACCCGGGGAAATTCCAATCCCTGGAACTACTTTTGCGTGTATTCAGAAAACTGAGCCCATACTCAAAACAAATACTTGTTAATAGTTAGTGGGTTAGAGGTAAACAAAATGGAGCACATTTGCGTAAAATTAGGATTTGAGGCAAACATTGATATTGTTGGCTGGGGTGCCTTTAACATTAAATAGGCAATTAATGTCTGTCTGACTCTAAAACATGTATTGGCAAACTCTGGCCTCTGCCTCTGACTCTCCCTACGTCCCTTGGATCCTTTGAAACTTCTATATTCTTTTCTGTTTCCTCTCTTCTTTCTTGTCTCTCCTCTCTCCCCTCTTATCTTCCTTCATTTATCTTCTTTTTCATCTCTCTTATCTCATCTCTTTTCTCTTCTTTTCCCTTTCCTCTCCTCCCACTCTTCTCTTGTCTTTTCCTTTACCTCTCTTCTCTTGTCTTTATTTGCTCTCTGATCTCTCTTTTCTCTTCTCTCTCTTCTCTTTTATCTCTTTTCATTTCTCTCTGCTTCCTCCCTCTCTCTCTGCCTCCCCTCACTCTCTCTGCTTCCCCCTTCTCTCTCTGCTTCACCCCTTCTCTCTCTGCTTCATCCCTCTCTCTCTGCTTCCCCTCTCTTTCTTATCTCTCCTCTCCCATCTTTCTTCTCCTCTCTACTCTCTCCCCTCCATTCTCCTCTTTTCTCTCCTCTCGCCTCACTCACTTCTCTCTCCCTTTGTCTTTCCTCTCGTCTCTGTAATCTCTTCTCTCTTATCTCTCCGCTGTTCTCTCTACTCTCCCATCTCTCGTCTGTTAATTTTCGTCTTTGCTCTCAGCTCATCCCCCCTCTTTCATTTGTCATATTTACTGTCTTATATGTTCTCTCATTCTGTCCTCTGTACTCTTGTCTCCTCACCTTTCTTTCTCCTTTCTTCTCTTCTCTTCCCTCTTCTATATACTCTCTCTCTCTTTCTCTTGTCTTGTCTCTTCTCTTTCCACTCTCCTCCTTTATCTCTCATCTCTCATTTCTTATCTCTCCTTTCTCCTTTTTACTAACTCCTCTCTGCTCTTCTCTCTGCTCTCCTTTCATCTGCAGCTCTCTGCTCTCTCCTCTCTACTCGCTCCTCTACTTTCTCTTTACTTGCTCCTCTACTCTCTCCTTTCTACTCGCTCCTCTACTCTCTCCTCTCTACTTGCTCCTCTACTCTCTCCTCTCTACTCGCTCCTCTCTACTCTCCTCTCATCGCCCTCACTCCCTCATCCCTCCTATTATCTTTTATCTTGTTCTTTCTCTCCCCTCTCCTCTTTTCAAATAGTCTATTCCTTCTTCTCTCCACTCTCAGCTGCCCCTCAGCCATAAGCAGGATTCTTTTCTAGCCTTTGAGGTAAAAGTCTACTTATTCCTGCTTGGAAAGCCAGTTTGTGGGACGTAGTACTCTCATGGTTGTTCTCATGCTTTGATCATGTCATCTTTCTTGCCAATTTGCAAGCCCTGAAAGGAATTTGTGTATCTTCAGCTCCACTGCAGTCTCAGTCTGCATCAGTCTAACAACCAAGGAAATATGCATTTCTTAGGAGGCCATTTAAATTTTAAAGTACCTTTAAGAGAAACCTTAAATTTCCATGATGTGACTAATTTAGTAGGGTTATATTGCATTGCATTGCCTTTTCATAAATCTTTTGCTTTTATAAACCATGCTAGATTACCTTGATTTGCCATCCACTGTTAAAATGCTGCAGAGTTTGCAAATACAGAGGGGAGGGCAGTGGTTAGAATTTCTCACTAAACTGTTATGGCTAAACGTAGCCTCTCCAGAGTCCACTTTTGGGGTGCAGAGAAGGCTATAAAAAAAGTTATTCCAAAACACTGTACATTTGCTATGTACATTCAGTCCTATTGCCTGACCCTTGGTCTGGCTCTGGGGAATGAGTGAGTGAGTGGCACAAACAACAGAAAAAGCAGACAAACTTCACATGCTTACAGTTTCTGTTCTGAATGAGTTACAGAGTTGAAACTTTACATTTAGTCAGAAAATGAGTCAATGAAGAATTGTGTCAAGTTTAAAGTCAATCGCTTTTTGTGGAGAAAACTTATGGCAGCTGAAAGTTAGTCAATTTTGAAACCCTTTTACACATCTGGGCCCAGATCGGGATTGGGAAAGAGAGGCGGGGGCGGAGGTTGGGGTGGCTGTCTCGCTGAAAAAAGCAGCCTAACTTTAAAAGTGCATAGCGCTGTTCAGGATTAACTTTAAGACTCGAAATTTTACACGATTGTGTCAAGATAGTTGAAGATTGTTTGTGTCAAATTTGAAGAGGATTGGTAAAACTGGAGCGGCGCTATGGAGGATTTAGTGAAAAAATCACACATTTTGAGCAGTTTTTTGTACTTTTAGGCAGGAAGACTTGAGTTTAGGATATTTTAAGGTAGCCTAAGACATTTTCCGTAGTGAGTTTAGGTTGGGTGTAAAGTTTGGTGTAATTTGGTTGAGTGGTTTGGGAGTCCATAGCAATCAAAATTGTCCACAAACAGACAGACACATAGACAGACACACAGACAGACAGAGTTTTGATTTTTATATGTAGAGATAGCAAAACTAAAAAACAGAATTACTATAAACACTTTGTTTTAACACAACACTTTTTTGAACAATTTTAATGGATAATATTGAGGCAAGGACATAGAAAAAAAAATTTGCTGGTTGGTTGGTGACATAGGCAGCGGGAGCTTGCGGCACCAGGGGCATGTGCCCCCCCCCCAGAAAATGAGTCCACGTAGTAATTTTTAGTGCTTTTTCTGATTTTAGGTACTAATTAGCAGCTTATAAAGAAGGTACCTATGCCCCTTTGCCTTGTGCCAGGTGCCCCTTTCAAATATTAGGCTCTGCCACCCTTGGTTAGTGATTTGCTGCCACTAATAAAATGGGACAGTTCAATTCTAAATTTTTGCCAACATTGATTTTATTATATTAATATAAGCCTATAACATACTGGCTATATGTATATAATATTAATATAGGCCCAGGCCTACAATTAGGCTAGGGCCTAACTTGCTTAAAAAATCACTTGCACATTGATTGCATGATTATTGAAACTTCTTATTGTTTAGTCTGATTTTTATGCCTTGTTTCCTCTTTGCACTTTGCCTCATAAAAGGGTGTTCAGCTTAGAAGGGCCATAGTCCGGATCATGGCCTGTATGCCAAATTAATGTCATCCTTTGCTAACCCTATAGGCATACATTAGGATATAACCAAAAAATTGGGCCCTACCTATTGGCGTAAGTGGCATACATGCTGTTGCTATTGCAACTTGCAATGTAATGTACATAAGCATTGGTATTTTCAGGAATTTGCATAATAATTTAAAAAATGGAATTTATGTTAGAAATATATTCACTTTAACAAAATATATTCCCATCTATTGTTCTATTAAATAATTTTAATATTCTAATAAAACCTGCTGCTAGAGGCATAATATATATTTTACTTGCTTGCAGTATAACAGGGATATATATAACATAGGTGTAACTGTATTTAAATTGCGATATGCTCCATTTTTTGTTAACTATTAACTGATTTCGAAATAGGAAATTTGTACTGGTCTGTAAAAGTAGCATACAGTTAGGAAGGCAGAAAAAATTTGGCATACATTGGCGTACAAACTGTGGATCCATCAAGTTTTAGTTTGGCATACACCCTGCCATGATCCGGACTATGGTAGAAGGGTACAAGTGGGGGCCGATAAGACAGGAATCAGTCAGACTGTGTAGACTCCTGATGTATTCTAGAGTAGTATAACAACATTAATCAAGATAGGAAAAAGCCTTTAAAGTTAAAATCCTGAAATACCATATTCATAAAAATGTATACATGTATAAGTAGTAATATCTATTTAACCAGACGAATAGTGAAATGGCTATTTATCTGGTAACAGGACAAATAACAACTGCCTAGGCCTATTACTAATGAATTTCATAGGCCTAATTATTAAAACAAAAAGCTTGACTAGGCCTAGTTATAGACCTTATGCCTATGGCTATGGATGTTATGCTACCCCATTCATGCAATAAGTAAGAATAGGCCTAGGTTTGGGTTTGGCTGGCCTAGTTAACAAAACACTAGTGTACTCAGTCAAGGCTGAGCCCCTCTAGGCTAGGCTCTAGATCTAGGGGGGGGGGGGGCTATCTCTAATTCTAAACATAGTCTAATTTTAATAAATGAAACCGAAATAGGAGCGGGCTGAGCGATTGCAAACGCAAAACCAAAAATAATACGTGCAATACAATATGATAATATTAAAGTCGGCTGAATTTGTCCGTTTAAATTAAATAAGAAAGAATTTTGTTCAAACAAAGTTTTTAAAATAACTCTGTTATTTAGCTTTACTGTTATGTAGCAAAATTAAATAACGAAGAAAAATTAACACTTTTAAAAATGTTTCGAAATCATGAGGGCTTTATAACTTTAAGTTGTGTATGCCTAGCAATTATAACTTACAATTCCATTTTCATTTTTGACACACTGAGTATATTCTTCGACTTTCATGGAATTTCCATTCAGGAATTTGAAAATTGATCAGCAGTATATTCCAATTTTAGTACCTTATTATTACATCTTTTAGACTGTTAAAAATGGGAGTATCTAAACATGTTTAACACATGTATAATAGTATATTATATTATAGTATAGTGTATACCGTACACGAATATTAAATTCCTTTTATTTGCTTCTTTTGACTCTCTTATTATTTCATGTGTCAGCATAGTTATCTAAAGATGTTTTCATATACTTTCTAAAAGATATAACGTACAAAAGCTGTTAAAATCTGCTTTATTGTTTAATGTTTGTCCAACAATATGTGCTTTCTTCGGAAAGCCATATGTTGTATAGTATAATAAAAAGTACGAGCGTACAAATTGTATACTATATTAAAAATATTTTCAATATAAATCCCAACACCAAAGTCGTAATCTTATTTGATTAAGTGAGAATCATCTGATTCTGTCAACCATATACTATTTAAATTGATAACCTAATCTATTAATTCTTTTCAGTATGGAAGAGTCAAGTGGTGAGGTAATCAAGGAGCTTGAGGCCAGTTTGGCCAAAGACTTGCAAGATTTGAAGAATGAGATAGAAGAAAACGACTTAGTCCATGGTCTGCCTCACAGAGGAATCAGGTACAAAAATTTTTTCTAATTTAGACATTATTGAAGACATAATTGAAATAAGAATCAATAACAAATTAGTTGATTAGTAAATTAATTTTATTTTGTGCACTTTTTTCTCCTGCTCAGTTCGATACCGATTCCAAAGGACGCCAAGTACTTCAAGCTCGAGCGTCGACTGGCAGTGCAAAGACTGCTTCAGGTGGCCGATGTCAAACCGCTGCCAATTCTTTCTGAAGTTATGCAAGAGGAAAAAGACATCTGTTGTTCGCCTGAGTACAGTCCGCAGAGTGTTCTGCTTCTGCTGCACGATGTAAGCGAAATACAAATAAAATGCGTTGCATTTTATATGCGTTAAAGTTATTCCGAAATATCTTGCACCTCTTAAGTCACTGCAACTACAGTAGCCCAGCAATTAGCCCGAACTGGTGTCTCTAAAAACCAATTTGACACACCCTGCTGACGGCTCTGCGCTTTTGACGCATGCTGACAACTCAGTTTGACACACACTGACAACTCAGTCTGACACAACTGACAACTCAGTCTGACACAACTGACAACTCAGTTTGACATACACTGACAGCTCAGTTTGACACACACTGACAACTCAGTTTGACACACACTGACAACTAAGTTTGACACAACTGACAACTCAGTCTGACACAACTGACAACTCAGTTTGACACACACTGACAGCTCAGTTTGACACACACTGACAGCTCAGTTTGACACACACTGACAACTCAGTTGACACACATTGACAACTCAATTTGACACACACTGACAACTCAGTTGACACACATTGACAACTCAATTTGACACACACTGACAACTCAGTTTAACACACATTGACAACTCAGTCTGACACACACTGACAACTCAGTTTGACACACATTGACAACTCAGTCTGACACAACTGACAACTCAGTTTGACACACATTGACAACTCAGTCTGACACAACTGACAACTCAGTTTGACACACACTGACAGCTCAGTTTGACACACACTGACAGCTCAGTTTGACACACACTGACAACTCAGTTGACACACATTGACAACTCAATTTGACACACACTGACAACTCAGTTTGACACACATTGACAACTCAGTCTGACACAACTGACAACTCAGTTTGACACACATTGACAACTCAGTCTGACACAACTGACAACTCAGTTTGACACACACTGACAACTCAATTTGACACACACTGACAACTCAGTTTGACACACATTGACAACTCAGTCTGACACAACTGACAACTCAGTCTGACACACACTGACAACTCAATTTGACACACACTGACAACTCAGTTTGACACACACTGACAACTCAGTCTGACACACATTGACAACTCAGTCTGACACAACTGACAACTCAGTCTGACACACACTGACAACTCAGTCTGACACAACTGACAACTCAGTCTGACACACACTGACAACTCAATTTGACACACACTGACAACTCAGTTTGACACACACTGACAACTCAGTCTGACACACATTGACAACTCAGTCTGACACAACTGACAACTCAGTCTGACACACACTGACAACTCAATTTGACACACACTGACAACTCAGTTTGACACACACTGACAGCTCAGTTTGACACACACTGACAACTAAGCAGCCCTGCGAACTGACTAGCTAACAGTCTGGCGAAACCTTCCCTGACCAGCCCAGTTTGGAGATCACCACATCTCACTCGCTAGTACATCGCAATAATTTTCAGCACTTCGCAAAGCGAATGCACGAACTCGCAAGCTGTCGCTACGAGCATCTCCTCCGCTGGCGCCGGTTCCGCGAACACCTGGGCGTGTTGGAAAATCTGCAGCCTTATTTCAGCTCCAGAATGGAGTGAGTTCAATTTGTTGCTGCAGGGCCGTATTTACTACTTATATTTATTTTTGCAAATAAAATTGATCACAACATTGACGATTAAAAAGATCATTTAAATATGAATAGTTCAATAGGCTTCGTGGTCCCATTTTAGTCTAAATACAAACATTTATTTTAATTTTAAACTTTTAGACTTTAGACTCTTGATTATTGGGCGCCCCAGAGGGGGCTCTAGATTGCTAGACCATATACTAAATATGGTTTGTCGGGATATAGGTATCAACCCATGGGATCGATTTCAGAAAAAGAAATCTCGGATTGCTAGTCGCTACTAAACCCGATTAACTGACACCGAGTCCTCTGCCCTCCCTCCCTCCTCCAGAATGCTGCTCAAGCACTACGAAGACTACTCAAGCCGAACTCAAAGACTAGCCTCGGTACGCGAGTCGTTTTTCTACAAAAGCGACAACGCCATGGAAGACGTCAATCCAGATGACATTGTGCTGTACATCAGGTGGCTTGTAGCCCACCTGCAGAGCGTTCGACTCTACTCTCAGTTTCTCAGGGTGAGATTCGTTTAAGTTGACCGTCTGCTCCTACGGTAGTCAAAGTATGCGCTGCGTCTTAGTGTAGCCCAAGCTTTAGTGTAGGCTTAAGTTAGTCAGCTAGTTAGTTAGTTAGTTAGTTAGTTAGTTAGTTAGTTAGTTAGTTAGTTAGTTAGTTAGTTAGTTAGTTGGCTGGTTAGTCAGTTAGTCAGTGATTTTTTTCTATTGCAAAATATTAATCTTGGGGTCAAACTCACGGGACTCGACCTATGTATTTGGTGAAATTCTGAAGGAATTTTTCCGTAAAACCCTTCGTATACTCGTAGCTAGGTTCATTAGTTACTTACTTTGACTCAATTCAGTCAAAGAAAATAATTGAGCACTTCGCCATGCTCGTATTGTGCCATAATTCGCTTCTGTAGAGTTTTCTATCACGCTTATACACTAACACCTCTCAACTGCAACAGATGAGAGGTTAATTTGACAGCGTCCCAGTGGCTAGCTGCCGCCTAGTTGCAGGCAGCGAATTCAATGCTACCCATGTCAGACTTAGCTAAAAAGATTTCTATTGTATTTTCTCACAGATACGCTAAACAGGTTACTATCAGCCGTAGCTACTCTAACGCAATGCACTTTCGTTCCAAAGGTCCTGGGCTCGATTCCATGTCTTGTATTTCTCAATAGATTTCATCGGCAATGGTCACATTTGAACAAAATTGGGCACATATGGGAAATATATAAAGTTAATATCGTAGATGAACTAAAAGCTAGATCTTTACTGCATTCTTTTTAGGTAGACTTTCAAAACTTGAAAAATTTTACTTTCAAAAGTTCTTATTAAGCTTATCCAATGGTGTTTAAGTAAGATTTGGAGAAATCACTCATCGTGCTCTTTGGGGACACGGGTCGCCAAGCCATCATAAAGCCGAAATATCATAAACCCGAAATATCACAAACCCGAAATATCACAAACCCGAAATATCCTAAACCCGAAATATCACAAACCCGAAATATCACAAACCCGAAATATCATAACTGCGAAAACTAAAAAATACTGTTGGACATTGCTAGAACTTTCAGAGTTATGATATTTCGGGTTTGTGATATTTCGGGTTTATGATGGACAATGCTATTTTGGTTTTCGCGGAGTTGTGATTCTTCGGGTTTGTGATGCCCCCCCCCTCCCTAATAAATGATTCGCAGGTAATTCAATGGACTCCCTACGCCCATCGCCACGATGTCAGCAAAGACCTGCCGGATTACCTCACCCAGCCGAATCCAGACGGTCCTCTCGAGGAGGACGGTGCCGCCGCGCACCCGGCCACCAGCTCCGTGGTCAGAGTGGTCCAGGCAGCGCCTGCGGACCACGCTCTACGCGAGGTGCCCACCCCGCCGCCAATGATTGCCCGAGCGTCACCGCGCACAATCCGGTGTCGCAGAGCCAGTTCACCCTGGCCCTGGCCGCGGCCGCCACCCAGACTGTGTGGAACTCCAGCCTGCTGTCGCTGCCGCTGCACACCAGCGAGATCGAGGACTTGAAACCGCATCTGCTGGCCTACTGCGAGATCTACGGAATTGGCGCTGTGAGACTGAGGCACTGGGCGAGTGGGGGAGAAGGTCGAGGTTTCAAGGGAAACCAGTTTACAAGTATTGCTAATTAAAATAGATGGAAGACCTATAAAGAGTTCTTCGAGGCATCACTATCTGGAGGGGTTGCTAAGCAATTAGCTCATTACTGGGTATTGGAAGGGAGGAGACAGAGAGGGAGACAGGGAGAGTGGAAGACTGGGAGAGAGGGAGACTGGGAGAGAGGGAGACTGGGAGAGAGGGAGACTGGGAGAGAGGGAGACTGGGAGAGAGGGAGACTGGGAGAAGGAGACAAGGAGAGAGGGAGACTTGCAGTGGGAGACAGGGAGACTGGGAGAGAGGAAGACTGGGAGACTGGAAGAGAGGAAGACAGGGAGACGGGGAGACTGGGAGAGAGGGCCACAAGGAGACTGGGAGACTGGGAGACAGGGAGACTGGGAGAGAGGAAGACTGGGAGACAGGGAGACTGGGAGACTGGGAGACTGGGAGACTGGGAGACAGAAAGACGGGGAGACTGGGAGAGAGGGAGACAAGGAGATTGGGAGACTGGGAGACTGGGAGACTGGGAGAGGGAGACTGGAGACTGGGAGACGGGAGAGAGGGAGACAGGGAGACTGGGAGACTGGGAGAGAGGAAGACTGGGAGACAGGGAGACTGGGAGAGAGGAAGACTGGGAGACAGGGAGACTGGGAGACTGGGAGACTGGGAGACTGGGAGACAGAAAGACGGGGAGACTGGGAGAGAGGGAGACAAGGAGATTGGGAGACTGGGAGACTGGGAGAGAGGGAGACTGGGAGACGGGGAGAGAGGGAGACAGGGAGACTGGGAGACTGGGAGATAGGGAGACTTGGAGACAGGATGAGGGAGACAGGGAGAGGGAGAGACTCGGAGAGAGAGAGAGGGAGACTGGGAGAGGGAGACAGGGAGAGGGAGACAGGGAGAGGGAGACAGGGAGAGGGAGAGACTCGGAGAGAGAGAGAGAGAGGGGGGGGAGACTGGGAGAGGGAGACAGGGAGAGGGATACTGGGAGAGGGAGACAGGGAGACTGGAAGACTGGGAGAGGGGCCGGAGACTGGGAGAGGGAGACAGGGAGAGGGAGAGACTCAGAGAGAGAGAGAGAGAGAGGGAGACTGGGGGAGGGAGACTGGGAGAGGGAGACAGGGAGAGTGGGAGACTGGGAGAGGGAGACTGGGAGAGGGAGAGACTCAGAGAGAGAGAGAGGGAGACTGGGAGAGGGAGACAGGGAGAGTGGGAGAGTGGGAGAGTGGGAGAGGGAGACTGGGAGAGGGAGACAGGGAGAGGGAGAGACTCAGAGAGAGAGAGGGAGACTAGACGGCAAGTGACCCTGCAGTTTCACAGCGCACAGTCAGAATCCGCTATCCCGCTTTTCAGAACGCCGAAACCCTGCAGTGCGCGTCAGACGAAATGGAACTGTTCGCTTGTGTCAATCGCAAATTTCGTCAGTTATTTTTCCAGCAGGAGGTGCAAAGAACCTTCCGGACTTACGATCATAGAGAGGTGAGCTGCAAAATTAACTCGATAAATTTTCAAATTAAAATTTCTAAATTATATTGAGTATGGCTGAATTATCGTACATTAGGACGCATAATTTAAGCAATTCTCATACTTAAAGCACAGGTGTCTCTGAGGACCTACAGTCCATGACACCCTGGAGTCCCTGACACCCTTGAGTCCTTGACTCACTTGAGTCTCTGACACCCTGCAGTCCCTGACACCCTTGAGTCCCTGACACCCTTGAATCCCTGACATCCTTGAGTCCCTGACATCCTTGAGTCCCTGACACCCTTGAGTCCCTGACACCCTTGAATCCCTGACATCCTTGAGTCTCTGAAACCCTTGAATCCCTGACATCCTTGAGTCTCTGACACCCTTGAATCCCTGACATCCTTGAGTCTCTGACATCTTTGAGTCTCCAACACCTTTGAGTCCCTGACACCGTTGAGTTTCTGACACCCTTGAGTCCCTGACTCGCTTGAGTCTCTGACACCCTGCAGTCTCTGACACCCTGCAGTCCCTGACACTCTGGAGTCCCTGGCACCCTTTCAAAAGATAAAAAATTCAATAGAAGTCCAAGTCTATTTGCTCATAAACATTTTAAACGGAACAGTTTCAACAGGAAGACGGTGTCTCAATTGAGAACAAGATTGCCAAATACAAACCAAAGGTTGGCCATTTTAAACAAAACGATTCTGTTTCTGTTTCTGTCTCTGAACAATAATTTTGATCTATAAATGCTAAACTTCTTTGACAATTTATATAGGGCCATTTCCTAGAACCATGCATGCATTTTTTTGAAGAAAAAAACTATTTGATTCTTTATTTTATCTGCAAATTTTCATGATCTGTCTGAAAATAAGTGTTTACTTCAATTTGCACTTTTGTTTTTATAGCAAAAAATTTAAAAATGTTTACTTAAATCTACTAGCTAAATTTACGTGTCCATGTTTTTCGGGTTTCTAAATCTCTATCATTAATTGCATGAGGCGATCGTTTCTAACACAGTTTTTTCCGTATTTATATTTACGCATGATATTACTTACTGTCAAGTCTGTTCAGTAGTTAATTTGTACTCTATCTATCATGAGTGCTATGTTAAGTGATAATTTAACATATATTTAGATCCGTGTAAATAGGTTATTAAGTCAATAGGTTTATACTAAATACTCGTAGTTGCAAAGCTTGAGATTTTTTTGAAGATTTAAACTAGATATAAAATTAGAGAGTAATAATATCTAAGATTGACGGAGAAGATTAGCAAGATTAGATGGAGAGATATGGCAGAGATGGAGACTGGTAGAGAGGGAAAATGGTAGAGAGGGAGACTGGGAGAGAGGGAGAGAGGGCGACTTGGAGGGAGGTAGAGAAGGAGAGTGGTAGAGACACTGGTAGAGAGAGTGAGAGAGAGAGTGTGTGTGTGGTAGAGAGACTGGTAGAGAAGGTGACGGGAGAGAGGGAGAATGATAGAGAGACAGGGGAGAGAGGGAGACTGGCAGCATGAGAATAAGACTAGCAGAGATCGCAGTGTACGAGCGTATGGATCAGCATCTAAAATCTGGCAGATCTAATCTGAGAGTCTTCAAATCGACGCAGTCATCTACTCATTCTGAACCAAACCAATTAACAGACTGACGTGGAGAAATGGGGTCTGGACACGCCCAACCACGCTCTACGCAAGCCGGCCAACTGGTTGAAGTACGCGAAGCTCCAACCGGAAAAAAACCTTGCAGCCGAGCAGACCATGACCGAGCTGAGGCGTCGCAAACAAGTCGACGAGTTGCTTCGTTCCGCCTGTCGCTTCGTAGGAGTAAGCGACCCCGAGCGGGTGCAGGACGTGCTACGAAATCACGCGTCTTCGGTGGCGAATCCGCCACATCTGCATGGCACCGCGGTGGCCACCTACGCCAGCGGAAAAAAGACCATCGAGACTTGGAGAAAAATCTATTCGAATCCGCAGATTTACGAGTGAGCATGTTTGATATGTTGCATTGATATGTTGCCAGATACTTTTTCGAGGGCCCGACGCTGTTAAAAATGTATTGAAGCGGTAGCTGTTAAGCCGAAAGCTCTTAAATGCTATCGGTGCCTTCATCGGTGCCATTTTGTCATTGGTTGTTAGCTTCGGGCATTCCAAATCCGTTAGGTAGGCATTGCTTAAATTCAATTCATCAGAAACACGTCGACTTTTCCACAACCCACTCAAAATATTTTATCCCAGCGAATCCGTGAGTTTCCAATCGTCCAGCGAGACTCGCAAAAAGAAACGCCGGGACAGTTTCGATTTCAACCAGACGATGCAAATGCTCGGCTTGAACGATGCGGACTCGATGAAAGACGATCCGGCAGGTGTTCAAGGTGCCTACTTATCTTACCTGCACCTGAGACATCTGAAAACGCGCGACCTTCGACGCACCTGCCTGTCCTATTTGAACTACTTCCGTTCGCTGGAGCGAACGGTGACAATTAACGATCAGGGAATCTTTGAGGAGGGAGGCTCCGTTGAGAGATCGCCGCTCGATCAACGGGTTGGCAACGAGTCCGAGGGCTATCAGGGTGGAACGAATCCATTAGGTTGCCATGACTACATGTACAGCACACCGAAGGATCACAAGTGAGAATTCAATAGACTTTAGAGCGATTGTCTTTTCTTGTAGACACTCAGAAGTCAAGACGTGCTGTTTGAGTTACATTAATTAATTGACTCAAATCTACACCAGGTACGAAGAGACCGACTTCATGCGTTTTCAAGACGTTGAAAACTACGACGACTTCTATACGCACGAAGAGGGCCGGGTCCACGTCCGCGACCATCGGGGCTACTATGTGGTCTACGATCAGGCTATGGACGATCTAAAGTGAGTAGTATTGACTCTCTCGATCTGGGATTGGAGGTCCAATGTACGGGAAAAGGGATTGAAGGTCCCAGTGTACTCGTCACGAATAAAAAAATGAACTTTGAATCACAGGAACCTAGAGGAGGACCTCCTACTAGTCGCTTCGTACTACATTCAAAAAGACCGCGACGCCATGGAGAAGCTGGCTACTCGTCGGGCCTCGAAATCCACTGGTGGCGGCGGCGGAGACGAGGAGGGCGGCGACTTTGCCATCGGAAAATACGGCCACGCCGCGGTGGACAGATTCGCCGTTGCCATGGACATGTGGAATCAGGAGGCGCAGTTCATGCAGAGCAAGAAGGTCTGTCTGTGGATTTATTGGTCTAAATTTGTAAAATGTATCCAATACTAATAGAATGAACAAACCACCGTTTCCAGGCACTACTTGACCTGTACATGGAAGCCTATCACAACACGTTCGACCGAGACGAGAAACGTCACTTAAGTCAGGCAGTGATCTCTCTGATTTATCGCCGACCCAGATACGACTTCTCCGCTGCCTATTTTCTCACTACCTATCGTTTGGAGTGCACCTCGCTGAGGCTGCATGCATCCCTGGTGCAGAAGTTCATGGAACGGCAGATCAGCCAGCAGAGAGACTACGTCAACCGTCTGAACAGGGACTCCGGGTCGCAGGGTCTGCCGCTGGATTTCGTTGCCAAACAGCTAGTGTCTATTCACACTGATCAGTGAGTTATTTTAAAAAAATGGACGAAATTTGATCGGAACTTCCTGCACACTTTAGGCAAAGACTTGAAAGTTTTTTTCATTAAGAGACAAACTTCAAGGTAAAAAGGGTCGGCAAGCTCTTTCACTCATACCTCAGATAGAGAATCCAGCTCATGACCTCGGGCCGGATGAGAGAAGAAATGAGAGGGAATAGAAGTCGAGAGAGAAGAGAAGGGAGAGGCTAGACTTGTATAGATGAGAGATGAGAGAAGAGAGAAGGATGGGAGGGTATTCAGGTAAAGAAGAGGGAAAGAGAGAGACAGCTGAGAAGAGACACAAACCTGAGCGGGTGGGATTGCTATTCTGCAGTTTCAAAGGACCCGAGGGCCGGATAGAGAGGCTTCACGGGTCGCATGTGGCCCGCGGGCCGGAATTTGTCAACATTTTCTGTTAAAAAGTGACAAATTAAAAAATTATTCGTCAAAGCTACTATAGCTAACTAGCTGGTGGAAACGTCATCACTTCAACGTGAGTGCAGTAAATAACCACACATTGGTAACCAACTTGAACCAACTCCAGAGCCGCATCGAAGAGCCAATACCTGCTGGAGTTTCATCCATCGCTCAGTGTGGTCAGCCGTCTACCCAAGGCGTTTCAGCACGCGCTAACAGAACTGGTCAATTTGCACCAAGCCAAGACTAGCAACGAAGAAATTCAATTGGAACGAAGTATGTTTGAAGTGTTGCACAAGGAGTGGGACGGCTTGGATCAACTTGGAGCGTCCTACACGCAGCAGACTAAGAATAATGTAATTTTTTCAATGAATTTGCTTATAATAGAACGCTTATGTGTCCAGAATAACTTGCAAAAATGCTAATCTGTCCGAAATCCATAGCACAAAATTAAAATTACTTATTCAAAAGTACATGTAGCTTTCGAAGCCAAGTATCTAAAATAATCTTTTAAAAGCTACCTGTTCAAGGCTACCTATCCAAAGCTACCTGTTCAAACCCACCTATCCAAAGCTACCTGTTCAAGGCTACCTATCCAAAGCTACCTGTTCAAAGCTACCTATCCAAAGCTACCTGTTCAAAGCTACCTATCCAAAGCGACCTGTTCAAAGCTACCTATCCAAAGCTACCTGTTCAAGGCTACCTATCCAAAGCTACCTGTTCAAAGCTACCTATCCAAAGCTACCTATTCAAAGCTACCTATCCAAAGCTACCTGTTCAAGGCTCCTATCCAAAGCTACCTGTTCAAAGCTACCTATCCAAAGCTACCTGTTCAAGGCTACCTATCCAAAGCTACCTGTTCAAGGCTACCTATCCAAAGCTACCTGTTCAAGGCTACCTATCCAAAGCTACCTGTTCAAAGCTACCTATCCAAAGCTACCTGTTCAAAGCTACCTATCCAAAGCTACCTGTTCAAAGCTACCTATCCAAAACTACCTGTTCACAGTTACGTATCCAAAAGTTGTTAACTGTCCAGAGTTACCTGTCCAGTGTTATCTATCAAGAGTTACCTGTCTGAGTTACCTGTCCAGATTTACCTGTCACGAGTTACCTGTCACGAGTTACCTGTCCAGAGCTACCTGTACAGAGTTACGAGAGTCCAGAGTCCAGAACTGAATTATACGGTAAAAAAAGTACGTCATTTCTTACCTCCGTTTCACAGCTGTTCTCGGGCGTCTTCATGGACGATCCCCAAGCGGTGGCCAGTCTGGCAAAGTCAGCTATGGCGAGGCTGACAAAGCCAACGCTCGATCCGATAAGCCAACGCTCGATCCGATAAGAAGCTCCGCAAAAAGCGTCTACTAGAATCCGCTGGCCAAGTACTGGAACTGGTGACGCAGCGTCATAGACTATGCGAACTGGCCTGGGAGTCAGAGATCCTCGCCAAGATCTACAAGGCCATCTCCGTGGACACCGGATTCGGCGAATATCACGCCTTCATTCGCTACATTCAACTCGAATCGGCCAGACGCGTTGAAGGCGCTGAGACAGCAAAAGCTCCTGCCAGCATTGTGCAAGTTCTCGAAGACGACAGCGCTGTGGACAAGTGAGTTTGAAGCCACATTGGTGTACGACGCTCGTCGGCTGGAATCTCAAATTAAAATCGTAGACTTTATTTGCAGCAGTGCAACAATCTAACTCAGGTGTTTTCTGCCTGTCTGTCTCTGCTTGTTTACAGATTTCAACCGTCTCACTATCTGCTAGCGATTCAAGAGATCGACGAAGGACATCTGGGCAGGTTCTCCTTCCGATCCAAGGACTCAATTCAGGCGGTGAGTTTCGCAACTGGATAGCTAAATCGATGATAATGTTACGACTAGATTCCAAGAGGTATGAACTGCTGAAATATCAATTCTTTTATACAGCTGCTCACGAGCTCAGGAATCCAAAATCTGCAAGTCGTATTGAAGCTACAGACGGTGCATCGGAACGCGTTGAGCTCAGCTGTGTTGCTGGCTCACAACTGCCGCTTTGACCCAGGCGATGTGGGCCAAGGAGGTCAAGGAGCACTGAAAAGGTGAGGGTAACGTGTAAGAAAGCGTCATTTTTTTATAATTTTGCTTGTTGCTAGGTCGCTGTCACGAAGCTGTGATGGTATTTCGTCTCGGGCTATTGCTGGTGTTGATATCTACATGTAAGACATCTGAGAAGAACAAAAATCTATTAAAAAATTGTCTGCTAAAATAGTTACGGGAATTAGAATAAAATATCCTGCGCAAACAGAGTAATACTCGTCGTATGAAGCTTCAGGGCAGTTGAATTCTAAATTGAGTCACGCCTTTGATGCATGTTGCTACTCGTAGAATTTCTATTGCGCCTCCATCTTCTTGAGTAATTAGGTAAAATGCTCGTACTTTATCATCTGCAGTAAGGTTTTTAAAATTCGGAACTTTATTCGAGATCTCCGGTTCAAATGCATCACGGGGAGCACTATACATGTACAAGTTCAAACTACACTGAAAACTTCAATTTCTAGCTCGTTTCTTCACATGGCACTTTGAGCAGGTGCAGGATCTTTGGTCTCGCAATCCTCATTGTGTCGCAGGCCAGTTTATGGTAGTGCTGCTTGAATTCTCGATTGGCTCGAAATTTCTCTAGAAAGGTCCAGTGCCGAAACTTCTTGGGTATAGCGCTTTCACGTGTCTATCTGTTAACACATTTTTAATACTCTACCGTCATATCCATATTAGCATTTTGCTTGGAATCCGATGTACAAACATGTACGTATTCACAAAGAATCTAAGCTAATGCAAGCACAATGCAACTCCGACGTGAATACCACCGTTTGTTACAGAAGCCCACCTATGAGGCCAAGATTAATCAATAGCAACTATAAAGATGCTGCTAATGTAACATCGACGCTACTTCAAGCGTACGTGCCGTGGGTATTAGTGTCATTATGTAGATTTTGATATTGTCGGATGAATTTTCAAAATCGTATAAAAATTTGAGCTTCTGCATTATGTGTCTAGTTCGTGCAATAAGAAATTATTGTTTGATATTTTAGTTGGCCTATTTAATTTTTGTAGCTATCCTTTCATGATTGTCGCTCATTGACTCAATCAGTAGATTTTGTGTTGTTTGGATCAATTTTCGTTGCTATTCGTGACGTTTATTTTTGCCAAAACTATGGACTATCCTAGAATTACATTTTTAAATCCAAATTTATAAATTTAATGTTAAGAAACATTTGGATTATTTACAAAATTAATCCGTTTGTTACGACACTAATCCTAATTTATTAAACCCCACGCGCACACAAAAACAGTGGTCGAATGTCGCCAAGCGACACGCGCTCCGAACGGTCGACAATCACAGCCATGACCGGATTCTCGATCGGCGGCGGCAGTGGCGCTGCGTCAGCTGCAGCGGCGACCGCGGCAGCGACTGCGGCTTCGTTCCGAGCATTGAGAAGCAGCGCTCCACTGGCCACTTCGATCCAGAGTCATTCTTTTCTGTGCAGCTGGAGAAGACACCCAGTAGAAATAGAATGATCAACTCGTTTGCGGCTAAGAAAGAGGGCTCGACCATGCTACTAAAGAGCCAGTCTGAGTTGGAGAAACTCAAACGCGAATTAATCAGTCAGCTAAGCGACGATTTTAATCAGCGAGTCTCCCAGGCGAGCATGCGAGCCCAGATAATTGGATATTATAATTCAATTCGAGATTGTCTAGCCCAAATGCCAGCCATTGCCAGCGCCTATTTCATGCTGGGTGAGAAAAACGAACCGAAACCCGAAGAGGAGCCGGAGTCAGTCGTGGCGGATCCGAGGACACTAAAGAAGCGGCCAAGGCAGTTGCTTTCGGAATCTGGCGACGAATTGCTCAACTTGTGGTACGGATGATGCATTTGTGTATCTATGGCGGCAGTACGAACGTAGCCAAGATAGGGATCTCTTCCTCATAGCAGCTTTCATCCACATTTTAAAACCAATTTTACGGCTTATATAAAGAAACATGATATATCATAACTTCAGTTTTGGTGAACCAGGTTTTCTAAGGGTGAATTCGTTTCCCGTATCTCAGTGAAAATTTTACAACTCAAAACAATAGAGTATGAGTTTTTCATATAGTTTAAATTTCTTTACCCATAATCTTGAAATTGTGATGCAAGAGAACTCATACTTACGACTTTTCTTAACCTTCCTTTCTTACGTACTCCTTGACCGTTATAATTCTGTCTTAGGGTGATACAATATCGCTTGGTAGACATCTATTAAAATTAAAAGCAATCATTTTCATTTGTCAACCTCATAAATGTCCCATACTCAGCTACAATGTAGACTTGTACAAGGACTTTTTTATCGTTTGCTACTCAGCTCGAATTGTTCAGTATCTTTCGTTTTGATCCTCACCAGGTTCGTACCGCACTACTCCGACCTACTAAAATGTTCCGCGGTCTCGACGACAAGCGCGCCACTAAAGCGCTAGAAAATGCGGTGAAAATTGTCGGTTCATTTCACGACATTCTGCAGTACCTGATCGGCTACTCGCAGTTGGGCACGAGCGGTAGTCGGAGCGGCGCTGCTCGGGCTGAGGAGCCAGCAGCGTCAGACACTGACTGGAGCGGCAGTCAGGGCTTAGGTGAGCGGCCAATGTCATTGGATATCGCTTTAACGAAATGCAAGATATGTAGTTTGTAGCCTCAAATTTATCCACTTCTAATGACACTAATTTTCTGTAGCACTATATGGACCCATTTGCATTTCATTTTAAAACTGTCAACCCCTGTGTACCAGCTCAGCAATTAACGTTAATTTTACTGGCATTTAGCTTCATGATCTGTTAGTTTTACAAACCTCTATACTTCGGATGGATTTATCTTAAGCGCAAGCGTAATTTATCTTAAACAATAATTTTCTGAC
>NIVC01000997.1:0-20000 GCA_002269645.1 Macrostomum lignano
TGAAGCATCGAAGGTTACTGAAGCATCGAAGGTTACTGAAGCATCGAAGGTTACTGAAGCATCGAAGGTTTACTGAAGCATCGAAGGTTACTGAAGCATCGGGAGGGTACTGAGACATCAGGAGGGTTACTGAAGCATCGGGAGGGTTACTGAAGAATAGCATCGGGGGTAACTGAAGCATTGGGGGGTTACTGAAACAGGAATTGGTATACTAAAGACAAAAGAGAGCTCAGGCTTCCTTATTAATTAATTTATCCCACCGACTACTCAGCAAAGACAAGCTGCTGCACTCGGTTCGGTCAGCGTGGCTCAAGCGAAGGCTACTTTTGCTATCTCGCGGTTTAAGCGTCGCCTCGGACGGTGAACTCGCCATCGCGGACACCGAGAATCATCGGGTGCAGCTGTTCAACTCTGCCGGCGTGTTCAAGAACATTATCGGCCGCGCAAAGGTTCTGCACCGGGCGAACTGGACAGCCCATTGGATGTCGCTTGGATGCCGACCGGAAATTACGCTGTAGCCGATACCGGAAATAGTCGGGTACAGATTTTCCGGCCAAAAGGCAGTTTGAGAATGATGTTTTTAACTAGAGCCGCTCAGTGGCCATCGCCTGCGATGCTGGGCACAACATCATCGTTGTTAGCGAAGCCAGACAGGTGAAATGCTGTTCATTGCATGCAGTTTCGAATCACGTACACCCTTCAGGGCCAACCTCCTAGGCACAGAGAATGTATACCGCTCTCTGTGCTCAGCAGTCAGCAAAAGGGCAGGATGACGTTCGGGTGCCCCACAGCTTCTTCTTGCATCGCGTACTCGTAATTAATTGAGTAGACTCAAAGCACAAAATTTTGGGGAACGGGAAGAATCCTTAATAGGTGACACTCCTCTCTAACAGGTAACACTCCTGTCTAACATGCTCTCTATCAGGTGACACAAGCAACACTCCTCCCTAACATGTTGTCTATCAGGTGACACAAGCAACACTCCTCTCTAACATGTTGTCTATCAGGTGACACAAGCAACACTCCTCTCTAACATGTTGTCTATCAGGTGACACAAGCAACACTCCTCTCTAACATGCTCTCTATCAGGTGACACAAGCAACACTCCTCTCTAACATGCTCTCTATCAGGTGACACAAGCAACACTCCTCTCTAACATGTTGTCTATCAGGTGACACAAGCAACACTCCTCTCTAACATGCTCTCTATCAGGTGACACAACAAGCAACACTCCTCTCTAACATGTTGTCTAACAAACCAGCAAAACAAATCTTTCCATCTCAGATTGAAATGTACCGCAAAGGCTGCAAATTTGACAAATCTTTTCCAATCGACACGCCAACCGGAGCCAAATCCGCCGCTGCCGCCGCCGCCATCGCCAGCCCGGTGCAGATGTACAGCGTGGCCGCCAATCGCCAGCTGATTGCCCTCTGCGACACGGCCTGCGGAGTTGTTCGCGCTATTCGACTACGACGGCGTCTGCAAGCTGACGTTCGAGCCTGCAGCGTCGAGACCCGGGCTCGCCGTGCTGCCGACCAGCGTCGATTTGTCGGCCGACCTGCTGCTGATCGCCGATGCCACCAATCATACGGTGAATGCGTACGCTCTGACTGGCGAATTTCACCAACAGGTGAGCGCGGCCGGGAAGTCAAGTGGATGGTGACAGCATTTTTTACGAGCGTAGAAACCCTTACGTCTTGGAGCTTACAGCATTGTTTTTGCACTCCCTGGCTCACATCTTGGAGCTTACAGCAGCTCTGAGGTCTATGACGTCGGCCTCACTATCCATCTTGGAGCTACGGGAGTGCTGTTGCACCCCAGACACCCATCTTGAAGCTACGGGAGTGCTGTTGCACCCCAGACACCCATCTTGAAGCTACGGGAGTGCTGTTGCACCCCAGACACCCATCTTGAAGCTACGGGAGTGCTGTTGCACCCCAGACACCCATCTTGAAGCTACGGGAGTGCTGTTGCACCCCAGACACCCATCTTGAAGCTACGGAGTGCTGTTGAACCCCAGACACCCATCTTGAAGCTACGGGAGTGCTGTTGCACCCCAGACACCCATCTTGAAGCTACGGGAGTGCTGTTGCACCCCAGACACCCATCTTGAAGCTACGGGAGTGCTGTTGAACCCCAGACACCCATCTTGAAGCTACGGGAGTGCTGTTGCACCCCAGACACCCATCTTGGAGCTACGGGAGTGTTGTTGCACCCCAGACACCCATCTTGAAGCTACGGGAGTGCTGTTGAACCCCAGACACCCATCTTGAAGCTACGGAGAGTGCTGTTGCACCCCAGACACCCATCTTGAAGCTACGGGAGTGCTGTTGCACCCAGACACCCATCTTGAAGCTACGGGAGTGTTGTTGCACCCCAGACACCCATCTTGGAGCTACTGAAATTTTTCGCAAACCCTCAGACACAGTGATCTAAATTAGCACCTGAAACCCACCTTAGCGCATAGTACTTTACTGTAATTTACGTCTTATTGAAGCAACAAATCGACCATTTAGAGTTGGTTAGATCTATGTTACATGTCATTCGATTCATCACAAACCAAATCTGCACACTCAGGCTCTGGGTCCTGTCGACGATCTAGGCAACGTTCAATGCGCCCGGTTCACTCCCGAGGGTCACCTAGCCGTCACGGAGTTCGCTGCCAATGGGCTGCACTGCCTGAAAATATTCCGCTTCGCGCCGTGCGATTGCCATTCGAAAGGCCGACGTCGGCTAAAAAGGACAAATCGACGCCAATCCCGAAGACACACTACACTAGCGATTTGGTTGTGCCGCAGTAGCCGACGTTCAAAACATAAGAGCTTGTAGATGATCATATGATTTCTCTTTTTGAACCCATGGAGCACTAAAGTTAGAAAAGGCTAAGATTTTATAATCAATTTTCTTTTGTTTCAAACACTTACAGCTACATGTAGCTCTGTTAAATTATTGTTTATGTACATGTTGATGATGTAGATTGTACATGCAAAGTCCTACGACAAAGCTGCATGATACGTATTCTGTTGTTTTGAAAGCTTACATGTACTTAAATATATATGTACATGTATTTTTTTACATGAAACGAGCTCAAATAAATAAAAACTTAGTAGAAATGAACCTCTATCTTAATATTGCATCGTATGTTGCACCAAATAATTATAACTACATTAAAATAAGTATTCTGTTGGGCTTTCTTTTCAAGCCCAAGCACTCTATGCATTCTATTGTAAAGTATATGTTCTAAATCACACGTAATACCAGCCTCCCCGGTTTCAAATAAATAGCTCTACCTAGCTACGGAGATTAGCCATCTGCGAATAAAATACATGAATTGAGTTTCCTGCACAACCAGTGCATCCTACGGTCACAACAGCTCCCATTCCGCGCAGTGTGCCTTCAAAGCAGTCCTTAAAGAAACATCCATATGTGAGCTTGAATTCGTTAAAAAACTTGAATGGGCTCGAATTATGCTAAAATTAACTCCTTAAAACGGATGATGACGAGAAAAGTGAATAGTGCCAGGATAAATCAACAGAGAAAAAAACAATCGGCATCTCTTTTGCTCATGGAAGCAGTAGAAAAAAGCATTCCGTTGAGACTGAAAGACACCAACAAAGAGACGCCCACCGATTAAACTAGGGCGGAAAATTCACGCTCAAACGCAGCTTTCGAATACTTAGAGAACGCTACATTGATCGAGATTCTACGCATGCAGAAGCAGCAATTGGAGCAGCACCACAGCCTCCCCCGGCTGTCCCTCAGTAAACAGTTTTCTCTGTCTCTTTGGCAACACGATACTGAATTTCAGCGAAAAAATCAACCATAAAGATAACAAAAAATCTCTCTAAACCAATCCAAAGACCGGCTTGCAACGCCCGCGGATTTTGTGCAGTAGCTTATTGATGGCACATCGATTTTTTTTCTCTTTATCGATAATTAAGGCAGCTGCAGCAATAAATAAATGGGAGTAGTAGCTTATCCAAACCATACACTTCACTATCGATTGTAGTATATACTGTACTACTATATACAGCTGTACAGCTACAGTACAGCTACAACTGTACAGCTACAGAAACTTAACATCAAATTAAATTCAGGAACCGTGCACTCAGATCACGGAGCTGCTGCGTTCCAGCTCTTGCAGACACACTCATCCACACCAATTTAGGAGAATGAGCGCCCGCTTGTGGCTGCAGCTGTGTGCAACTTTTTTCATCGGATTAAAGCTGCTGCACCTTGGAGGTTGCGAATTAAATTTCTAGTCTATTTCTCCGAATCTAATTCTCCGAACCACTACTTGCACAGAAGCCACAGTAGCTTCTAGCAGCTCATAGATACGAGCTAAAACAATAGCTAAAGCAGCAAAATCAGCCTGAAAGCCCTTTTTGATCTACATTTTTGCCTTGGCCTACCAACAACTTCATCCAATCATTTCAGTAACCCTTTCCCTGACGAGCCAACAGCTGCATTTCAGCAATCCTCTCATGAGTTTTGACATCTCAGCGATTCTCATTGTGGGCTTGACATCTCATAAATTTAAATTTTCCCATAAGCATTGACATCTTAGCAAATGTATATGCCATCATTTTATAGTCATTTTGTACATAGAGTCATTTTTATACATACATCGCCTAGCTAGCGAAGCGAACTCCAATAAGTAAAATTTTAATTTAAGGGTGTTGGTACTTAGCGGCCCGGTCCGGCCAGCTCTAGCCTGCGGCCGGGGCCGCAGTTTGATCACTTAATATAACAATTGCAAAATGATATTTTGCTGTAACCAATTAAACAAGCAAACGAAATTTATATACCT
Source organism: Macrostomum lignano (assembly GCA_002269645.1). Classification (NCBI taxonomy): domain Eukaryota; kingdom Metazoa; phylum Platyhelminthes; family Macrostomidae; genus Macrostomum; species Macrostomum lignano. The sequence goes on from NIVC01000997.1 coordinate 4,811, forward strand.
GTTCTTCTACATATCAAAATTTAATCTAGATCAGTTAATTGAAAAGAGTGTAGATTTTTACACATTCCTAGAAGTTGCTTTTTCAAGAGAAAATCATCTTTTCCAAGACTTATTATTATTAGAAGTACGTGAATAGCTATTAAGACATTGACTTTGACATTGAGCCAACTGTATTAAGATTGCTTGCTTGCTTGCTTCCTGCATGTAGCCTGCCTGTGTTCTACCTGTATTGTCTAGTAATTAGTATATCTACCTATTTCTTCCCTGCCCTATCATATCTACCTATCACTGCCCTGCCCTTCAGCCTACCTATTCCACCATTTGTAGGCCGAACATAATATCAGCTAATAGCCTATATTAATTTAGACAGTAAGGCAATCATAGCATTGTACTGTTTCATGTATGAAACATGCTATTATAATATGTAGCGATTAGCGAAGCAAGAGTTCTAGTTTACTTCGTTATATTATTCTGCCTTTCGTTAAATTATTTTACCCCGTTTTTCTATCAATTTCAGGTTCAAGGTCAAGTCAAGTCCTAAACAGGATAATAAACAGAAGCCCAGTACAGCACGGCGCCAAAGGGGTTGTTATGGTACATGCGGCGCCAGATGTACTCCTCAAGATGGGCCTCAAAAAGCGCGTCGCTCATTCCATGCATGGCCTGTAGCCCATAGGTGCCTCTTGGCCAGGGCCCACATCCCCTCGATGTGGTTTGTGTGCACTGTTGGGTCAGCCGGATCCATGAAATATAGACGGTGGTTTACCACTGCGTGATTCTGTAGCCTAGCATAGGCCAGCCAGCCATCGGTGATGATACAGGTCCTAGGTAGCATATGGCATTGCAAGAAAATACATGAAATTAATATAACAAAGTAAAGTAGAATTATGAAATAATATAACGAAGTAAACTAGAACTATGCCGAAATCATGACCATGTGTTCATTTATTCTTGCTTTCTTGAACAGAATATGCAGGCCTATGCTATAATATAGTTCTCTTGAGTTTCAATTTAATACTTTCAGAACTATTAGGCCTACTTTTAAATAGATAAAATACTTAAATACATTACTTAATTAAGTCTATTTACAAACAAAGCATTAGGGCCAATTATAGTGTTAGATTTATTAGTATATTATTGGCCTACTACTATTGACTTTTATTTGATTTAGGCCCCTACCCTAGCCTATAGATGGTAATCAGACTCTCACCATTTTTATTTACTACTTTGTTATCTTAATTATTTATTTAACACATAGAGAAACTATCTAAATTAATTTATGTCCATGATTAATAATATTAATAATAAAATTCTCTTACAAAATTAGGCCTAATAATAAAAACATACAAACTTAATATGTATAAATGCGTATATTATTATATTGTAGCAGTTAGGCCAGTTAGATATGATTTGTTTCTCTGCATTTAAAAAAAGTATTTTCTTTTGAATGCTCACAAGTTACCTTGTCTATGACCTAAATTCCCACTTTTAGTTTCAGCCTCAAACTCATTATAGTATAGGCCTACCTTAATCTTATTAAATAGATATAACCCTAGCCATAGTTAGCCTTGCTCTTGCAACTTAATCAATCTTTTAGTAGCCAATGCTACAAGTACAATGAATGCCTATAAGTATAGTGCATTGACTGGTAGCAAGATGAAGTAAAAAAATATTCTATGAGATCATTCAACTAAAAATTGCCTTAAAAATGCTTAACAACCAATATAACTATATGTATGTCACTATATCAATGATAAATTTGGATGGCCAATTGAATATGACTAGTTAAAAACCTATGATTCACATTCACATTCAGAGTTTTATATACTACTACTAAATCTAGTAGTAAAAAGAAGTTCGTTTTTTTAAACTTCTGCATCAAGACTCAATCTAAAGATGTCCGACACTGAAGCAGCTCAACAACAACAGCAGTTAGATGCTTTGATGGCATTTCCACCCGAGGTTGAAGCTGCCCTACAAGAGCTGGTGGATCCCAATGATCCACTCGATCAGGCTAGTTTCTGCGCTACAGATTATATTAATAGGATTTTTCCTACTGAGCAGAGCCTAGCTGGGCTTGACGATGTTCTGTCTGGCATCAGGGCTCAGATTGCACAGCTGGATTCTGAGCTGCGCGTGGCTGTTCAGGTAATTGTAGATCATTTACTAGCAATCTACGCCCCCCGTTGGGGAGCCAAAGAAATGCAATACACGTTTTTTTAATAAGCTACATGTATCCTTGAAATCTTAAAAAATCTCCTGTCAAACCTTGTAAGCCTTGACATGTCAGTAATTCCCCCCACAAGCTTTAACATATCAACTCCCCCCTTGACATCTCAGCAATGCCCCCAATAAGCCTTGGAAATCTAAAAAATCTGTCAACCTTCTAACCCTAACCCTAGCCTAACCCTAACCCTAACCCTAACCCTAACCTAACCCTAAAGCATTGACATTTCAGTAATTCTCTCTAAGAGTCATTATAGCACTGCTACAGCATTATTGCGATTCCCTGCAAGCCTTAACATCGTAGGGATTCCCAAATGAATCTCTTAACTTCGACATGAAGCTTATTTTATTTTTTACATTACGCTTTTTTATCAGCGATCCCTCCCCTGAGGAGGCATCAAATAATATAATAAAAAGTTTTCAATAAACTACATGTAGCTTCTGACTTTAGCCTTGAAATCTCATTTATACCCCCGTGAGCCTTGACATCTCAGCTATTCCCCTCGTAAGCCTTGACATGTCAGCGATGGCCCCCATAAACCTTGAAATCTAAAAAATCCCCTGTTAACCTTGAAACCCGATAAAATATAACCCTCAACCCACACCTGACCTAAACCTAACTTTAACCCACCCTAAAGCCTTGAAATCTCAGCAATTCTTCTCCCCTAAGCCTTGACATTTTAGTGATTCCTTCTTTAAGAATCACAGCACTATAACGATTTCCACCTAGCTTTGACATCGTAGCAATTCCCAAATGAATCTTTTAACTTCGACATGACTTTTCTTTTATGTATACATAGTGCTACTTTTATTTTTTACATGACTCTTTTTCTATCAGCACCCCCCAGTGGCGAGCCAACAAAGAATGCAATAAAAAAATTGAGTAAAGTGCATGAACTTTGAAGTCGCTTCTGAACTTTGCTTTGACATCTCAGAAGCCCCCCCGTAATCTCAGTTATTCTCTGAGAGCCTTTACGTCTCAGTTTTTCTTCCCAGCACAGCATTATAGCTGCATTTAATTTTTACATGACACCCTTCATGTCTGACATGACGCTTCTTTTATTCTACCATGATGCTTCTTAATTTTTTAAATAACACTTTCCTTAGTTTTTAAATGAGGCTTCTATGATTTTTTCATGACGCTTCTATGATTGTTTACATGACGCTTCTATGATTTTTTACATGACGCTTCTATGATTTCTATATGACGCTTCTATGATTGTTTACATGACGCTTCTATGATTGTTTCATGACGCCTCTATGATTTTTACATGAGGCTTCTATGATTTTTACATGACGCTTCTATGATTGTTTACATGACGCTTCTATGATTTTTATATGACGCTTCTATGATTGTTTACATGACGCTTCTATGATTGTTTACATGACGCTTCTATGATTGTTTACATGACGCTTCTACCATTTTTTAAATGACGCTTCTATGATTGTTTACATGACGCTTTTATGATTGTTTACATGACGCTTTTATGATTGTTTACATGACGCTTCTATGATTTTTTACATGACGCTTCTATGATTGTTTACATTACGCTTCTATGATTGTTTCATGACGCCTCTATGATTTTTACATGAGGCTTCTATGATTTTTACATGACGCTTCTATGATTGTTTACATGACGCTTCTATGATTTTTTACATGACGCTTCTATGATTTTTATATGACGCTTCTATGATTTTTTCATGACGCTTCTATGATTTTTACATGACGCTTCTATGATTGTTTACATGACGCTTCTATGATTGTTTACATGACGCTTCTATGATTGTTTACATGACGCTTCTATGATTGTTTACATGACGCTTTTATGATTTTTACATGACGCTTCTATGATTGCTTCATGACGCTTCTATGATTTTTACATGACGCTTCTATGATTGTTTACATGACGCTTCTATGATTGTTTACATGACGCTTCTATGATTGTTTCGTGACGCTTCTATGATTGTTTACATTACGTTTCTATGATTGTTTACATGACGCTTCTATGATTTTTACATGACGCTTCTATGATTGTTTACATGACGCTTCTAGGATTTTTTACATGACGCTTCTATGATTGTTTACATGACGCTTCTATGATTGTTTACATGACGCTTCTATGATTGTTTACATGACGCTTTTATGATTTTTTAAAAATGACGCTTCTATGATTGTTTACATGACGCTTCTATGATTGTTTACATGACGCTTCTATGATTTTTAAAAAATGACGCTTCTATGATTTTTATATAACGCTACTACGATTTTTTACATGGCGCTTCTATGATTTTTTAAATGACGCTTCTATGATTGTTTACATGACGCTTCTATGATTGTTTACATGACGCTTCTATGATTTTTTAAAAATGACGCTTCTATGATTTTTATAAAACGCTTCTATGATTGTTTACATGGCGCTTTTTTGATTTTTTAAATGACGCTTCTATGATTGTTTACATGACGCTTCTATGATTGTTTACATGACGCTTTTTTGATTTTTTAAATGACGCTTCTATGATTTTTACATGACGATTCTTTTTAAAAAGTCTTTTAGTTTTCCTGACGTTGAAAAGCTTTAATTAAAAAATTATACTCTATGAAAATTCGAACCATCGTCTCTGCATTTAGCAGTTCAGTTTGTTCACCTCTAGGCTAGCTCTCATCGTTTTGATAACATCAATTTTGCACTTATATAATTCAACACTTTAAAATCCAAGCATAAAGTAAATCACACGAAGCAGGGTTATGACATAATCAGTTTCTCAGTCAGTCAGTATCAGTTAACAATATGGTTACGCAATTTAAATCAAGTCTGGTGCTACGCTTCCACACTGCATTTTCAATTCAAGCTGGAGTTACAATTCAGTTATGATGCAATCTATTTCAGAATCAGAATTCAACCAGTCAGTTTTTTCACTAACATTATTACAATGCATTTCAAGTCGAAAAGTTTGCTTGACCTTTGCAAAAAAGCATGTTTTTCGAATATTTAATGCCTTTAGCATCGAGCAATTTCTTAGCCAAGATGCATGTACCGTCACGGGAAAATTTCTGATCGAACAGTGCAAGCTCGAAGAAAATCGGTCCAGCCATTTTTTCTCTAATCGATTGCGTACAAACAAGCAAGATTTTCATTTTTAGTATATAGGAAGGACTAGCTAAAGTTTTGCCCCCCTTCGGGGAGCAGAAATAATTAATATTCGTCTAATATAATATACCTTTTAGCAGGAGTACTTTAAGTGTCTTTCTTAAGCTTAAGCTTAAAATAGGAATTTTTGGAGATCGTTAATAACGCATTTTAGGTAAAACAAAACTATCAACTTTTTACAGTTTTTTAGTTTAGAGCCCTGTATATGTCAACGTGTTTGATAAAAATTATTTTATTTATTTAGTTTATAAAACTGTTGAGATCACTTTTTTAGTTGTTACTGAAAATAAATTAAATAATATTCCAAGAAATTGCGACTTTCCGAGAAATGACTTGCTTTATTCCGATTTTCTTGTTGCTTGTATTGCTCATGTGTACTACAGTTTTATACACATCCCGAGAAATTTTTTACTTTCTTCATTTGTAAGTGAATTTCTTAGCCCTGCTCATCGTACTAACTGCGACTGCAATGTTCCGAACAATAAGTAGCTCAGCATTGCAACTATTGCCCTTGAATGAGGCCCCTCTTATTATAATAAATGACTTAAAGAGTCAGTTCAATGCAGCTATCTCATTGTGAATGGACTTTGCAAAAGCAACTGGAGCTACATCCTTCGACCTTTGGTTTGACACTTTTAATAAAGCTAACATTGGCTATATATAGGCATGATATATGATATATATTATCATGCTAAATTCCCCCTTTCTTTTCTAGTCACACTCCTCAGCAGACTTCTCTTTTCTTATATGCCTCATTCACATTGTCAAATCTTATTTTGAATCAAATCCTATATGACATAAAAGTCTATTTCAAATTAGATCCATTTTGATAGTTCAAAATGGTTAGCTCATATCAATGGCTAATTAAATATCAATGGATCAATTTCTAATCTCCTTTCTTTTTCTTAATGATTCCAGTTCTGATCAGATCCTATTTCTCATCTGACCTCTTTTCTTAGTAATCCATTTTGTATCATTCTTCATTATAAATGCATGCCTGACAATTTATCTTTTAAAATAGAATAAGGCAGGTACCAGGTGTGCAGATTCATGAATCATGGGACTGGTCTTTGTCCACTGAAACATTTTTTGTATTTCTTCAATTGCAAAACACATTGAAAACAACAAAACAACAACAATTGAGTGAGCATCTGGCAAAATTATTATTATACAAATACATATCATTATGACATTATAAGAAAACAAACTCCAAATGTAGAGAATTCAGCGATTTTCCTCTTTCGTTTGTTAAATTATTTTTTCGACAGAAACAAGTTGTGACTACTGAGTAATGTCAGAAAACGACAGTAATGGGACAGTAATGGGATTCAGTTCAATGAAAAAAGAAAAAATTGCATTGCACCTAAAAATATTACCCACAAACAGTAAACATGATGCACTTGCAGAAGGCTCCGCCAACAAGACAGTATCATTGCACAGTTCATTGCATTTGACTGCAAGAATAATGGTGTCAATCCTACTGCTTGTTGGCTTGCTTTACTCTGCACTGCTGGTCAGAGGCATTCACTGGGGCAAGTTAAGTTCACGCACTCAACGTCACACAAAAAGCTTAGCTATCACAAGTCTCTAGGTTTGCTGAAGCTGCTTCAAACCTCTCTCTCATGGCTGCATACCCTCAGTTTTAGAGTGGAAGAACCTCTGAATCGTGAAAAAGCAGCGAACACGTTATTTCAACCACAATCTCAAGGCCCATTGATATGCAGCCAACCTGCTATATATTCACCTAATATTTACCTACATTAATTTCACTATTACTTATTAACTTTCATGGCACAACTAAATTGGGATCCGATTGTATCCGATCCTATTCTGGTTTGCCTTGATCCCAATCTAGTTATGCAATGATCTCAATCTAGTTATGAAAGGATCTCAATTTAGTTATGCAATAATCCCATTTTAGTTACGCCAAATGATCCCAATTATGCTAAGCAATGATCTTAGTTCTGTTATGCAATGAACCCAATTAGGCTAAGCAATGATCTCACTTCTGTTATGCCACAAACACAATTTAGCTATTGGGTTGGGAACCCAATTGGCTATTGGGAACCCAATCCGATCCTATTCTGGTTTGCCTTGATCCCAACTCGTAGCAGAAAATTTTCATTACCTTACGGACGCCCCTCTTACTAATCATAATTCTGGTAAACTATGAATCCAATTTTCCATTCTTCAATGATCCCATTCGTATCATGCCATGAGCCCAATTTCATTATGCGATAATTCCAATTCTGGTTTGCTATGATCCCAATTTAGTATGCAAGGATCCCAACTTAGTTATGCCAAATGATCCCAATTACGCTAAGCAATGATCTTAGTTCTGTTATGCAATGAACCCAATTAGGCTAAGCAATGATCTCACTTCTGTTATGCCACAAACACAATTTAGCTAAGCAATGATCTCACTTCTGTTATGCCACAAACACAATTTAGCTAAGCAATGATTTAGGATTGATATATAAAGATTCTGTGAATTTAGGATTGGGATCTAAGAGATTCTATGAATTTAGGATTGGGATCTAAGAGATTCTATGAATTTAGGATTGGGATTTAAGAGATTCTATGAATTTAGGATTGGAATCTAATAGATTCTGTGAATTTAGCATTGGGATCTAAGAGATTCTGTGAATTTAGGATTGGGATCTAAGAGATTCTAAGAATTTAGCATTGGGATCTAAGAGATTCTATGAATTTAGGATTGGGATCTAAGAGATTCTGTGAATTTAGGATTGGGATCTAAGAGATCCCATGAATTTAGGATTGGGATCTAAGAGATTCTTTGAATTTAGGATTGGGATCTAAGAGATTCTGTGAATTTAGGATTGGGATCTAAGAGATTCTGTGAACCCAATGAACAAGCAATGAACCCAATTTAGCTAAGCAATGCTCTCAGTTCTGTAATGCCATAAACCCAATTTAACTAAGCAATGATCTCAGTTCTGTTATGCAATGAACCCAATTTCGCTAAGCAATGATCTCAGTTCTGTTATGCAATGAACACAATTTAGCTAATCATTTTGCTTAGCTAATCACTGATCCCAATTCCATTATGATCCCATCTAATTTTAATTTATTAGGTGAATAAAGCAGGATTTACCTGATACGTCTCATCGGGCCGTATTATACATATCAGGTTAAACTACTTGTGATGGCTATCGAACTCAGATGCGCTACTGGCAGACAAAAATGCACTCAAGCATTACTCACGTTAATTGCATCTTTATTAGTCTTTCAAGTCCTACTCGTCCATGAAATCATGTGATGGCCCAGGCTTCTCGGACACATTGGGAGCCTTAGGGGTTGACATAGCGGGGATCTGCTGACTTCTGTTGATATGATCTCGGGAAAATGTCACCTGTGAAATGAAATTTATATATGAATTTAATCAATTTTTTATATTCATATTACTCTTGAATGAATGAATAAACCTAATCTTTAGAGATAAGAGGCCTCATTGAACAAGTTAATAATGAATCTAAGCAGTCAATCACTTATTGCTTCTTTAGTACGTTCTCTGACACCATATTTCTATTTAACCCACACGTAATACTCGTAAAATCAACTTACCTCTTTGTCCCCAAATCGCACTTTAATTCTTCGCACCTCATCGAATTGGTCGAACATTCGCTCTGGGTACTGTAATACCATTTCGTCGTCACGGTTAGCATATTTCTCCCGCTGGGAGCTTTGCGTCACCCGTAGCTCCTCGAAGCACTGTTGGCTAGAAAGCGCATCCTTGTACCACTGGGTAATGTCGGAGACATCAGCAGAGTCTTCTGGCCAATGCTGAATTTCCGCTTTCGAACATCCGAGACTGATTGTCTGGGAATATTCCTGGACTTGAGCACCATGAATCGCTAGAACGTCGCCCACAGACCAGTCATTCACTTGGGCAGTAGAGCTGGCCCAAAATGTGCACGACACGGAGGACCCAGACTGATCAACAAGCGTCACTTTCGCCAGGTTGATAAGTTTTCCGGAACCGGTTTTAACTTCCGTTGGTTTCTGGACAGCAGAAATCGTGCCATAGACGTTAACATTCCTGAGATATGTGAGGCAAAGGGTGAACTTACATGAATGCATTAACTCATTCACTAAGCAACTTCACTGACTGATTTAAATAAGTTTCCCTAGAAATAATTGGCTAACCTAACATTTAGTGGGAATATATATTCCAAATCCTTTCCATTTTATTTTTAACAATTGCAACAAGTTAACTTACATTTTCATTTCACAGTCCGAAATCTCTTTTATCTTCTTATAGCTTGGTGCACGTCGAGTGACGGTCTCGAGGGTCCTCACAATGGTTCCACGTTGGTCAATTGAAACTGTTAGCTCGTGCTCATTGTCCGTAGTGCTGTATTTGGGATCCGCCTTCTTCACCCAGCCGCCGGATATGCGGACGGCGACGCCCTCACGACACACCTCCAGGAAAGGCTTAAGATCCTTTCCGAACACGCTTACACGTATATCGCCGGTGTCGTCACAGAGGATAAAGGAAAACACTTGGCCTGGTCCTCTTTTGCCTTCAAAGTCCGTGATTTTGGACAGCCTCATTACGAGGCCAACGATTGCAGCGTGCATCAGGCCCGGAAGCAGAGCAGAGATACACGCTTTGCTTTTCTTGGCTCCTTCGGTTGACTCCATATTGCTCGATTGATAGTTGCCAAAAATATGGATTATAAAAATTTCACTGATAAGGTCTTTACGGTTTGTGGTTTGATAGTTTTAGCATCAAGGCCAATTGTGCCAGTTTATATTGCAGCATTTCGTTTCGGACAACCCTAAATGTGATGACTCATGCCAATAGAGGGTGCCATGTAAAGATCAATTTAGATCTGGCTAACCAATCAGAGAGAGTTTTGTTCTAATCCACCCACTGGGCTACTTGTTGTGGATTGGCTGGTGATTGCCTTAGCTTTTACGTTCTTTCTTTATGTACACTGTGTGGGGTGTCAGAGTCGAGTGTGGTGCGACTTGTTATGCAATCTGTTTTCGACACACTTCAATAATAGGACACAAAAAAGATCTTAAATGTACACTGTAATTGGGAAGCCAGTGCGGCGTGTGGCTAACGTGGCTAAAAATAGAGGGTTTCAAGTCAGCCAATAGCAGTAAACTTTGTATTCAACTAAAGTGATTTCATTAAACTGCCAGTGCAAGCCCCAACCTAGTGCGACTTTTCAGTAATCACAAACAGCTAAAGCCTCATGACGCTCACCAATGAAGCCTCACACGATTTTAACTGGGGTTGGGGGTGGCCCTAAGCTGGTATTCATTTTTGCCTAAGCTGAAACGGGCTTTAAAAAAATGAAATGAGTTTCATTTCGTTAGCAAGGTTTTCAAACCAATCTCGCTAATCCTTGCTTGACATGAGTGAGCGTATATAAACCAGAGTGAGCGTACGACACGCTCGTATAATTTCCACTGTATAGTTCCACTGTTTAACTCCACTGTTCCACAAATGAAGTTTACCCAGAACTTCTTTTCCGGCGGCGGCAGGCGGCGAGGAGGCCGCGGTGGTGGACACCCTAGAAAACCTAGTAAGTCTCATTTCTAAGTCTCATTACTGTAATTAAGTCTTTCGAAACCACCTGTTGAGTAAAATTGCACTTTCCAAACTTAACAGTGGCCTGTTATCTCTGCGGTGGAGGTCACCCTGTGGCCCGGTGTCCGGACCTGGCCGACATGCGGCTGCAGCAGCAGCAACAGCAGCAGCAGCAGCAGCAACAGCAGCAGCAACAGCAACAGCAGCAGCAGCAGCAGCAACAGCAGCAGCAGCAGCAACAGCCGCAGCAGCAGCAGCAGCGGAATAATTAAATTCAATTTGTTTGTGGAATTAACTTGATATGATTTCTTGATTTTTTTATTTATGTGTTTGAGAATTTAAAGAATTCTAAATAAATAAAATAAATAATTCTGTTTACTGGATAAATAAGTGTTTCGTGTTGCTTTTTCTTACTCCTAAATGAAAATAAGAAACTTAACTGACACAGCTCATTGCTATGATCAATTTAGAACCTATAATGAAGTTTTGGAGCTTAATTGAAAGTTTTTAACTAAACAAACATCCATATGAAAGTATGCAAAATAACATATTATAAATAAGGGAATTCAATGACAACTGATGAGTTTAATAATTGCTTTGTGAATACTTACTTACAAAGACAGTAGAGATGATGAATTCGCAGATTGCTCCGCCAACAAGACAGTATCATTGCACAGTTCATTGCATTTGACTGCAAGAATAATGGTGTCAATCCTACTGCTTGTTGGCTTGCTTTACTCTGCACTGCTGGTCAGAGGCATTCACTGGGGCAAGTTAAGTTCACGCACTCAACGTCACACAAAAAGCTTAGCTATCACAAGTCTCTAGGTTTGCTGAAGCTGCTTCAAACCTCTCTCTCATGGCTGCATACCCTCAGTTTTAGAGTGGAAGAACCTCTGAATCGTGAAAAAGCAGCGAACACGTTATTTCAACCACAATCTCAAGGCCCATTGATATGCAGCCAACCTGCTATATATTCACCTAATATTTACCTACATTAATTTCACTATTACTTATTAACTTTCATGGCACAACTAAATTGGGATCCGATTGTATCCGATCCTATTCTGGTTTGCCTTGATCCCAATTTAGTATGCAAGGATCCCAACTTAGTTATGCCAAATGATCCCAATTACGCTAAGCAATGATCTTAGTTCTGTTATGCAATGAACCCAATTAGGCTAAGCAATGATCTAGGATTGATATATAAGATTCTGTGAATTTAGGATTGGGATCTAAGAGACTCTGTGAATTTAGGATTGGGATCTAAGAGATTCTATGAATTTAGGATTGGGATCTAAGAGATTCAATGAGATTAGGATTGGGATCTAAGAGATTCAATGAATTTAGGATTGGGATATAAGAGATTCTGTGAATTTAGGATTGGGATCTAAGAGATTCTGTGAATTTAGGATTGGGATCAAAGAGATTCTGTGAATTTAGGATTGGGATCTAAGAGATTCAATGAATTTAGGATTGGGATCTAAGAGATTCTATGAGATTAGGATTGGGATCTAAGAGATTCTATGAGATTAGGATTGGGATCTAAGAGATTCTATGAATTTAGGATTGGGATATAAGAGATTCTATGAATTTAGGATTGGGATCTAAGAGATTCTGTGAATTTAGGATTGGGATATAAGAGATTCTATGAATTTAGGATTGGGATCTAAGAGATTCTGTGAATTTAGGATTGGGATCTAAGAGATTCTGTGAATTTAGGATTGGGATATAAGAGATTCTATGAATTTAGGATTGGGATCTAAGAGATTCTGTGAATTTAGGATTGGGATTCAAGAGATTCTATGAATTTAGGATTGGAATCTAAGAGATTCTGTGAATTTAGCATTGGGATCTAAGAGATTCTGTGAATTTAGGATTGGGATCTAAGAGATTCTATGAATTTAGCATTGGGATCTAAGAGATTCTATGAATTTAGGATTGGGATCTGTTATGCTCAGTTCTGTTATGCAATGAACCCAATTTAGCTAATCATTTTGCCTAGGTAATCCCTGATCTCAATTCCATTATGATCCCATCTAATTTGAATTTATTAGGTGAATAAAGCAGGATTTGCCTGATATGTCTCAGCGGGCCATTTACATATCAGGATAAACTACTTGTGATCACTATTAAACACAGATACCAATGCGACACTCACAGACAAAATGACACAAGTAATACTCACTTCAATGACGCCTGGAAATCGCCTAATCTCCAGTGAGCACTTCTGGATACACCACGTTTCTGGTCTTGGTGCCACAGATCCGGACGCGAACATTCGCGGCGTTCTTCGCCCGTGACAGCGCCGTGTACAGCTGACCATGAGTGAAGCAACCGACAGCCAGGTCAACTCCAACGGTCTCCAGGGATTGTCCTTGTGCTTTGTGTATTGTAAGGCAGAAGCTCGGCTTCACCGGAAACTGCAGCCGCTTGAAACTCACTGGTAGATCCGCATTGTTTGGAATCAGCGGAATTCGCGGCAGCAGGATCTCGTCTCCAGTGAACTGACCGGCGGCAATCTTGCAGCGCAGCACATTATCGCCCATCGTGAGAACGATGAGCCGTGTACCGTTGCACAGCCGCGGCGGGTTGATATTCCGAAGAAGCACCAGCGGCATGCCCACCTTGATCCTGAGCAGATAAGTTGGAAAATTCGGGGCATCCAGCTGGTTTAGCAACTCCGTCGGGAAATGCGTAGCGGCCTCCTCATCAGCCAGGCTGTCTACAGAGCGATACTCTCGCAGGCAACCCGGGAAAATGCCCAGACACGTCTCGTTGATGGCATCAACAGAGTCGTTGTACGGCGCCAGTATCGCTCGACTTGCAAAATAGTCGTCCCGCTCCGCTGATTTGGGGTGTGGGCTCTCCAGGCCCGTGTGTCCAAATTCCGGGGCAGAGGGCTCACAATGTACACTGGTCTGCGCCAGCCAGTGAAAAAAACTGTGAATGTAATCTATTTATGACTGTCTCGCCAGTGGGGTTGATACAGCTATGTACTTTTGACATAGTGAAATTCTTATCAGAGTTACCAGTATCACTGATATCAGTGATATCATCAATATCAGTGATAATCAGTATCACTTTTAACAAAACTGGTTTTGCAATGATTCAAACTCTGGTTTAGCCATGATTCAAACTCTGGTTTAGCCATGATTCAAACTCTGGTTTAGCCATGATTCAAACTCTGGTTTAGCCATGATTCAAACTCTGGTTTAGCCATGAGTCAGACTCTCGTTTAGCCATGATTCAAACTCTGGTTTAGCCATGATTCAAACTCTGGTTTAGCCATGAGTCAGACTCTCGTTTAGCCATGATTCAAACTCTGGTTTTGCCATGATTCAAACTTTGGTTTAGCCATGATTCAAACAATGGTTTAGCCATGATTCAAACACTGGTTTTAGCCATGATTCAGACTCTGGTTTAGCCATGATTCAAACACTGGTTTTAGCCATGATTCAGACTCTGGTTTAGCCATGATTTAAACTCTGGTTTAGCCATGATTTAAACTCTGGTTTAGTCTGATTCAAGCTCTATTTTTGCAATGATTCAAAGTCAGATAATATTTTATTTACGAAGTGAATGAAAAAAATAAATTTAAATAATCTTCAATCACTACTGGCTGAAATTTGACGCAGTGCAGAATCGAACCCTAGCCGAGCCTATAACCAATTCCTAGTGCCTACACATCGGCTATTCCATCATCTACAGTAGCAGTCCAGTCTGTTCGCATCTTTCTTGGCTATCTCTTTTCAATTGGAGAACATGAATTGTGGCCCTTATAATTCAATTCTTACAGCAAGTCAATTGGAGTAAAAAATTATGACATAATCAATTTCTCAGTCAGCCAGAATCAGTCTCAATTTAAGTTGGCAATATGGTTACGCAATTTCATTCAAGTTTTGTGTGCATTTGTTCGGCACTGTTTTCAACTTGTTGTGATGCAATCTTTATCAAAATCGGAATTCAGTCAGTCAGTTTTTTCTCTAGCATTCTTACAATGCATTTCAGGTCGAAAGAGCTGCTTGACCTTTGCAAAAAATCATGTTTTTCGAATATTTAATCCCTTTAACATTGAGCAATTTCTTAGCCAATATGCATGTACCGTCCCGGGAAAATTTCTGATCGAATGGTGCAAGTTTGAAGAAAATCGGTTGAGCCGTTCGGGAGAAAATCAATTACAAGCAAGCAACCAAGCATTTCATTTTTAGTATATAGGATTGAATTGATTTTGTGCCTTTTTTGGTAG
>NIVC01000997.1:25000-45000 GCA_002269645.1 Macrostomum lignano
GCTGGATCGGGGAACGGAGCTGCTGCCCAGCTGCGCGGATCTGTTCATGGTAATTAGTGGAGTGAGGGGAGATTGGAGAGTAGAGTGAAGGGAGATTGGAGAGTAGAGTGAAGGGAGATTGGAGAGTAGAGTGAAGGGAGATTGGAGAGTAGAGTGAAGGGAGATTGGAGAGTAGAGTGAAGGGAGATTGGAGAGTAGAGTGAAGGGAGATTGGAGAGTAGAACGAAGGGAGATTGGAGAGTAGAGTGATGGGAGATTGGAGAGTAGAGTGAAGGGAGATTGGAGAGTAGAGTGAAGGGAGATTGGAGAGTAGAACGAAGGGAGATTGGAGAGTAGAGTGATGGGAGATTGGAGAGTAGAGTGATGGGAGATTGGAGAGTAGAGTGATGGGAGATTTGAGAATAGAGTGAAGGGAGATTAGAGAGTAGAGTGAAGGGAGATTGGAGAGTAGAGTGAGGGGAGATTGGAGAGTAGAGTGATGGGAGATTGGAGAGTAGAGTGAAGGGAGATTGGAGAGTAGAGTGAAGGGAGATTGGAGAGTAGAACGAAGGGAGATTAGAGAGTAGAGTGATGGGAGATTTGAGAATAGAGTGAAGGGAGATTAGAGAGTAGAGTGATGGGAGATTTGAGAGTAGAGTGAAGGGAGATTGGAGAGTAGAGTGAGGGGAGATTGGAGAATAGAGTGAAGGGATTAGAGTAGAGTGAAGGAAGAAGGTAGAGTAAGAGGCGATGAAGGGAGAGACCGGAATGAGAGGAGATGAAGGGAGAGACCGGAATGAGAGGAGATGAAGGGAGAGACCGGAATGAGAGGAGATGAAGGGAGAGACCGGAATCAGAGGAGATGAAGGGAGAGACCGGAATCAGAGGAGATGAAGGGAGAGACCGGAATGAGAGGAGATGGAGGGACAGAGCGGAATGAGAGGAGATGAAGGGAGAGACCGGAATGAGAGGAGATGGAGGGACAGAGCGGAATGAGAGGAGATGAAGGGAGAGACCGGAATGAGAGGAGATGAAGGGAGACAGAAAGGCGGAATACAGAGAGACTGCTAATTATGTTAACCTAGTTTAACCCAGCCTAATATTTCGTCACTTCAACCTGCCGCAGGTGTACAAAAACTCTTTAAAAACGTGCGCCAAGCTATCCTGCGGCCAGCCAATGCTGCAATTGGCTCGCGTATTTGCCAAATATCTGCGCGAATACGCAAACAAAATCCTGCTGGGCAGTCTGCCTACGGGAGGCAGGAACGCCCAGTCGGCCAAGGATCTATTTCGCGAGCTAATGATGTCAGGTGGTGTAGGCGGGGGCTTCTTCAGCGAGTCTACTAAATTATCTAATGACGATTTGTCTCGGGTCTGCGTTGTGATTTGCACCGCCGAGTACTGCCTGGAGACTACTAATCAGTTGGAGGCGAAGCTGCGCGAGCGGATTAACGAACAGCTGACTGGTCAAGTTGATCTGCGCAGCGAGAAAGACAATTTCCACTCGGTTTGTTACCGATTGAGTGCTTTTGTCATCGATTCTTAAGTCGTACATTAGCGCTTTTGAAGTCGGCTTATTTGCGATTTTTAAGTCCGGGATTACTCTTTTTACAGTTAGGGATTTCCCTTTTTATTTTTTCGGATTTCCCTTTTATAGCTAAGGATTTCCCTTTAACATAGTTACGGATTCCCCTTTTAATAGTTAGGGATTCCCCTTTTATTAGTTAGGGATTTCCCTTTTTATAGTTAGGGATTCTTCTTTTTATAGTCAGGGATTCCTCTTTTCATAGTTAGGGATTCTTCTTTTTATAGTCAGGGATTCCTCTTTTCATAGTTAGGGATTCTTCTTTTTATAGTCAGGGATTCCTCTTCTAATAAGGGATTTCCCTTTTAAAGTCTTGGATTCCCATTTTAATAATTAGGATTTCTCTTTTATAGACAGATTCCTCTTTTAATAGTTAGACGTTACCTTTTCTGTACTTAGGGATTCCCCTTTTTATTGTTTGGGATTCCCCCTCTTTCTAATTTGGCTGTTCCTTCTGTCTAGTTTAGAATTTTATATTCTTAAATTTGGCTTTCTGTTTTTTACAGTGAGATTTCTTAGACTAGGATTTCAGTTTAGAATCTTACCTTCGCTTCCCCCTGCACAAAATCTGACAGGTAATAAACGCGTGCGTCCAGCTCCTGGTTAGCGACGTGGAGTCGGCCTGCGAGCCGCCGCTAACAGCCATGCAGAAGATGTCGTGGAACACAGTGGAAGCTGTGGGAGATCAGAGTCCCTACGTTAGCAGCATCGGATCCCATCTGAGCACCAACGTGCCAGTCATTCGCGACGGTCTAACCAGTTCTAGAAAATATTTCACCCAATTTTGTAGCAAATTTGTGTCCACATTTGCGCCCAAGTTTCGCGCGGCTCTGTTCAAATGCCGGCCAGTGTCCACCGTGGGCGCTGAGCAGCTGCTGCTGGACACGCACTCGTTGAAGACTCTGCTGCTCTCCCTGCCAAGCCTGGCCAGTCCTTTGCAGAGGAAACCGCCGGCCGCCTATACTAAACTGGTGGTTCGCGAGATGACTAAGGCTGAAATGCTTATGAAGGTGAGGGGGTTGATCTTTATTGGTTTTATTGGATTGTAGCGTACCGATGTATAATTATGTAAGATTAGTAAGTTTTTTAGAGTGCATCATCTCATGGGTGAGATTTTCTCAGAACATAATCTCATGGGTGAGATTTTCTCGGAACACAATCTCATGGGTGAGATTTTCTCGGAACACAATCTCATGGGTGAGATTTTCTCAGAACACAATCTCATGGGTGAGATTTTCTCGGAACACAATCTCATGGGTGAGATTTTCTCAGAACACAATCTCATGGGTGAGATTTTCTCGGAACACAATCTCATGGGTGAGATTTTCTCGGAACACAATCTCATGGGTGAGATTTTCTCAGAACACAATCTCATGGGTGAGATTTTCTCGGAACACAATCTCATGGGTGAGATTTTCTCAGAACACAATCTCATGGGTGAGATTTCTCCGAACATAATCTCATGGGTGAGATTTTCTCGAAAGACAATCTCATGGGTGAGATGTTCTCGGAAGACAATCTCATGGGTGAGATGTTCTCGGAAGACAATCTCATGGGTGAGATTTCTACGAACTTAATCTCATGGGTGAGACTTTCTCGGAACATAATCTCATGGGTGAGATTTTCTCGGAACACAATCTCATGGCTGAGATCTTCTCGGCACATAAGCTCATGGGTGAGATTTTCTTGGCGCATAAGCTCATGGGTGAGATCTTCTCGGCACATAAGCTCATGGGTGAGATTTTCTTGGCGCATAAGCTCATGGGTGAGATTTTCTTGGCGCGTAAGCTCATGGGTGAGATCTTCTCGGCGCATAAGCTCATGGGTGAGATTTTCTTGGCGCATAAGCTCATGGGTGAGATTTTCTTGGCGCATAAGCTCATGGGTGAGATCTTCTCGGCACATAAGCTCATGGGTGAGATTTTCTTGGCGCATAAGCTCATGGGTGAGATTTTCTCGGCACATAAGCTCATGGGTGAGATTTTCTTGGCGCCATACATGCGCAACAGTCGGCCGAGTCGGCCGATCTGGCCGACCAATTTGGCAGCCAACCAAGGAAGTCGCAAAAATGCCCACCCAAAAAAACACAAAGTAGTAGTACTAAGTAGCTGACGAAGCATTTTGGCCTTATATGACAGTCATAGTTACTCCTGCCGTTTACCCAAAATTGCATAAATTTTGCTTTCGGGTTTTTTACATGTAAGTCGCATTTTTGGCCAAAAACTATGTCGCATTTTTGTTAAAACTAAGTCGCACGGCCGACCAAATTTTGGAGGTTGCGCATGTATGCTTGGCGCATAAGCTCATGGGTGAGATTTTCTTGGCGCATAAGCTCATGGGTGAGATTTTCTTGGCGCATAAGCTCATGGGTGAGATTTTCTTGGCGCATAAGCTCATGGGTGAGATTTTCTTGGCGCATAAGCTCATGGGTGAGATTTTCTTGGCGCATAAGCTCATGGGTGAGATCTTCTCGGCACATAAGCTCATGGGTGAGATTTTCTTGGCGCATAAGCTCATGGGTGAGATTTTCTCGGCACATAAGCTCATGGGTGAGATTTTCTTGGCGCCATACATGCGCAACAGTCGGCCGAGTCGGCCGATCTGGCCGACCAATTTGGCAGCCAACCAAGGAAGTCGCAAAAATGCCCACCCAAAAAAACACAAAGTAGTAGTACTAAGTAGCTGACGAAGCATTTTGGCCTTATATGACAGTCATAGTTACTCCTGCCGTTTACCCAAAATTGCATAAATTTTGCTTTCGGGTTTTTTACATGTAAGTCGCATTTTTGGCCAAAAACTATGTCGCATTTTTGTTAAAACTAAGTCGCACGGCCGACCAAATTTTGGAGGTTGCGCATGTATGCTTGGCGCATAAGCTCATGGGTGAGATTTTCTTGGCGCATAAGCTCATGGGTGAGATTTTCTTGGCGCATAAGCTCATGGGTGAGATTTTCTTGGCGCATAAGCTCATGGGTGAGATTTTCTTGGCGCATAAGCTCATGGGTGAGATTTTCTTGGCGCATAAGCTCATGGGTGAGATTTTCTTGGCGCATAAGCTCGTGGGTGAGATTTTCTTTTTCCAATCTCATAGGTGAGATTTTCTTTGTCAGCCGTCAGTCAGCCGTAACTACACCTGTCTCTCTGTAACTAAAAGAATCTCATCCCCGCATCTCACCCTCCCCCAGGTGGTTCTATCTGAGCACACAAATCACCAAGCATTCGTGGAGAGTTTCTCCCGCCTATTGCCGGACTCGGACCTGACCGAATACCAGAAAGTGTTGGACATGAAGGGCGTGAAGCGATCCGAGCAGATGGCCCTAATCGATGCCTATCGTGCCGCTAAGCCTAACGACGCCGTGCTGCGGCCTTCGCCGTCTGCTTCCAGCCTCTCCGCTGCATCTGCTGGTGGCGGAGGCGGCGGCAGTGGCGGTGCCTCTTCCAGTCTGCGCGCCCGCTCAAGATCGCCGGCTGCTGGCGTCGGCAACGATAAATCGCCTTCGTCTGGGTCGCCTGGAGGCGACGCTTCGGCGACGGCGAATGCTGGAGGCGGCGGCGAGGAGGGTGGCAGGATGAAGCGATTGGAGAACCTGTTGAAGAGGCTATGAGAGTCTTGGTTTGATTTTTGTTGTGGTTTATGCTTTGATTTTTTATTATGTTTGTGGCTTTGACCCGAGTTGCTTTATATGGTCATGCTTATAACCTTGAGTAGGACTGTATGACCCAGGCTTTATATGGTCATGCTTATGACCCTAAGTAGGACTGTATGACCCGAGTTGCTTTATATGGTCATGCTTATGACCCTAAGTAGGACTGTATGACCCGAGTTGCTTTATATGGTCATGCTTATGACCCTAAGTAGGACTGTATGACCCGAGTTGCTTTATATGGTCATGCTTATGACCTTGAGTAGGACTGTATGACCCAGAGTTTATATGCTCATGCTTATGACCTTATCTAGGACTGTGTGACCCGAGTTGCTTTATATGGTCATGTTTATGACCTTGAGTAGGACTGTATGACCCAGGTTTTACGAGTATATGGTCATGGTTATGAACTTAGTAGGACTGTATGACCCAGGATTTATATGGTCATGCTTGTGACCTTTATCTAGGATGACTATAACCTAGTTAGCATTCGTATGAGCTTAAACACCCCATAGTATAGTCTGGAGCCATTATGACATTCGTGACCTATTTATTTTGAAGCAAATTTGTCCAATATGCAAGCCTAGTCCTGACATGGCTGTTAGCCATTGAGCAAAAAAAATTGTTAAGAAAATCTTTGTTGTCTTCATTCCATTCTTTCTTTCAGAGTTAAATAGCAAATAATTCGTGTCACTATTAACTGTGTTTGTTTTTTGACTTATTCGATGTAATTCCACTGTAATTTCTATTTCAAGCATAAATATAATTAGAAATATTATTATCTCAGTAATTTTTCTTCTTCCGTTTTGTCTTGTCTCATATGCAAACTACGCCTGTTTTCTGTAGCAAAATGTATTCTTTGTAACTGTGCCTTTTTTCTGGTGTTGATTTTTTCTGAACAAAAATAAAACCACGTTATGCTACTACCTGAATCTTACGCCGTGAATAGTCTGTTATGATGTAAGTCTATAGTTCCTTTTGGTAGTATTTTATTTTAAACGGGTCATCTTAAATGAATCGTACTACAAGTAGAGTCGCGTGTTTGGGCCATGTATTGTCATTTTATGTTTATATGGTGTTACTGTAGATTCGTATGGTAATACAGTGTCTCTGGAAAAGTCATGGTCACTGTAGCCATATGGTCATATGCTGTCACCGTAGAGTCATGGTCACTATAGTCATGGTCAGTGGTCACTGAAGAGTCATACGGTCATATAATGTTATTGTAGAATCATGGTCACTAGTCATATGGTCACTTTAGAGTCTTTGTCACTAGTCATGGTCACTTTATAGTCATATTGTCACTAGTCATGGTCACTTTAGAGTCATATTGTCACTAGTCATGGTCACTTTGGAGTCATATTGTCACTAGTCATGGTCACTTTGGAGTCATATTGTCACTAGTCATGGTCACTTTAGAGTCATATTGTCACTAGTCATGGTCACTTTGGAGTCATATTGTCACTAGCCATGGTCACTTTAGAGTCATATTGTCACTAGTCATGGTCACTTTAGAGTCATATTGTCACTAGTCATGGTCACTTTAGAGTCATATTGTCACTAGTCATGGTCACTTTAGAGTCATATTGTCACTAGTCATGGTCACTTTGGAGTCATATTGTCACTAGTCATGGTCACTTTAGAGTCATATTGTCACTAGTCATGGCCACTTTAGAGTCATATTGTCACTAGTCATGGTCACTTTAGAGTCATATTGTCACTAGTCATGGCCACTTTAGAGTCATATTGTCACTAGTCATGGTCACTTTGGAGTCATATTGTCACTAGTCATGGTCACTTTAGAGTCATATTGTCACTAGTCATGGTCACTTTAGAGTCATATTGTCACTAGTCATGGTCACTTTGGAGTCATATTGTCACTAGTCATGGTCACTTTAGAGTCATATTGTCACTAGTCATGGTCACTTTAGAGTCATATTGTCACTAGTCATGGTCACTTTGGAGTCATATTGTCACTAGTCATGGTCACTTTAGAGTCATATTGTCACTAGTCATGGTCACTTTAGAGTCATATTGTCACTAGTCATGGTCACTTTAGAGTCATATTGTCACTAGTCATGGCCACTTTAGAGTCATATTGTCACTATAGTCATGGCCACTTTAGAGTCATATTGTCACTAGTCATGGTCACTTTAGTGTCATATTGTCACTATAGTCATGGTCACTTTATAGTCATATTGTCATTAGTCATGGTCACTTTGGAGTCATATTGTCACTAGTCATGGTCACTTTAGAGTCATATTGTCACTAGTCATGGTCACTTTAGAGTCATATTGTCACTAGTCATGGTCACTTTGGAGTCATATTGTCACTAGTCATGGTCACTTTGGAGTCATATTGTCACTAGTCATGGT
Organism: Macrostomum lignano; assembly: GCA_002269645.1. Lineage (NCBI taxonomy): Eukaryota > Metazoa > Platyhelminthes > Macrostomidae > Macrostomum > Macrostomum lignano. The sequence goes on from NIVC01000997.1 coordinate 32,584, forward strand.
CACTTTAGAGTCATATTGTCACTAGTCATGGTCACTTTGGAGTCATATTGTCACTAGCCATGGTCACTTTAGAGTCATATTGTCACTAGTCATGGTCACTTTAGAGTCATATTGTCACTAGTCATGGTCACTTTAGAGTCATATTGTCACTAGTCATGGTCACTTTAGAGTCATATTGTCACTAGTCATGGTCACTTTGGAGTCATATTGTCACTAGTCATGGTCAACTTTAGAGTCATATTGTCACTAGTCATGGTCACTTTAGAGTCATATTGTCACTAGTCATGGTCACTTTAGAGTCATATTGTCACTAGTCATGGCCACTTTAGAGTCATATTGTCACTAGTCATGGTCACTTTGGAGTCATATTGTCACTAGTCATGGTCACTTTAGAGTCATATTGTCACTAGTCATGGTCACTTTGGAGTCATATTGTCACTAGTCATGGTCACTTTAGAGTCATATTGTCACTAGTCATGGTCACTTTAGAGTCATATTGTCACTAGTCATGGTCACTTTAGAGTCATATTGTCACTAGTCATGGCCACTTTAGAGTCATATTGTCACTAGTCATGGTCACTTTGGAGTCATATTGTCACTAGTCATGGTCACTTTAGAGTCATATTGTCACTAGTCATGGTCACTTTAGAGTCATATTGTCACTAGTCATGGTCACTTTGGAGTCATATTGTCACTAGTCATGGTCACTTTAGAGTCATATTGTCACTAGTCATGGTCACTTTAGAGTCATATTGTCACTAGTCATGGTCACTTTGGAGTCATATTGTCACTAGTCATGGTCACTTTAGAGTCATATTGTCACTAGTCATGGTCACTTTAGAGTCATATTGTCACTAGTCATGGTCACTTTAGAGTCATATTGCCACTAGTCATGGTCACTTTAGAGTCATATTGTCACTAGTCATGGCCACTTTAGAGTCATATTGTCACTATAGTCATGGCCACTTTAGAGTCATATTGTCACTAGTCATGGTCACTTTAGAGTCATATTGTCACTAGTCATGGTCACTTTAGAGTCATATTGTCACTAGTCATGGCCACTTTAGAGTCATATTGTCACTATAGTCATGGCCACTTTAGAGTCATATTGTCACTAGTCATGGTCACTTTAGAGTCATATTGTCACTATAGTCATGGCCACTTTAGAGTCATATTGTCACTAGTCATGGTCACTTTAGAGTCATATTGTCACTATAGTCATGGTCATTTTAGAGTCATATTGTCACTAGTCATGGTCACTTTAGAGTCATATTGTCACTATAGTCATGGTCATTTTAGAGTCATTGTTACTGACATAGAGTCATATAATCACTTGAGTGTCAGTCGTGGTCATAGAGTCATGATGTCACTCTAGCGCCTGAGTCATCATTGCTATAACCAATTTTCAGCTTTTCAAGCACTTTTCCGTTGTAAAGAAATGCTGACGCCAAAATTCTCAGTTAGTCAGGACAGCAGTCACGTGATTGTTGACATCTGGCTAACCGGTCTGTGCCGACTAGATAAAGCCGAAGCCAGCGTCCAGGACGACACCCTGCTGTTCTCCTGCGAGCCGTATTTCCTTCGTCTACAGCTGACTGGCAGTTGCTTAGACTCGGACGATGCTACTGCAGGTAGTAGCGGCCTGACTGCGTCGGAATTTGACGTCGATGCTGGCGGAGTATTAACTCTGCGCATTAGGAAATTGGTTATTGGGGAACAGTTTCCAGATTTGGACATGCTCAATAGGCTGATGGCTCCGGCTGGCGCCTCCGCGAGTTCATGCGGTGAAACTGCTCAGTCTGAGAGGCGCCTGCTGGTTGAAGAGCTGCTCAGCGGAGAGGAGCCACCGTCAGAGTGTCTGGCCGCCGCCGGAGCCGATTTGGACTGGTTTGTTGAACCGCACCTTGATGACGAGGCTGCAGATTGCAGATTGGCTACTTCTGCTGGTTAGTTGGAAATTAATTTTCTACTTTGGTCATAGTGTAGCTCATATGGTCTTGATGTAACTCAATTGGTCATAGTGTCGGTCATGTTGTAGCTCATTCGGTCATGTTGTATCTCATTTAGTCATGGTGTAGCTAATTTGGTCATAGTGTCGCTCATTCGGTCATACTGTAGTTCATTCGGTCATGTTGTAGCTCATTTAGTCATGGTGTAGCTAATTTGGTCATAGTGTCGCTCATTCGGTCATAGTGCTTGTTATTTGATCATACGCTTGTAGCCTATCGCATTTTGTCATCATTAGCCACATATTTATATAATGATGGGTTAGGACACAGAATTTTTCTCCATATACCTCAAACTTACTGCAGTTCAAAAATTAAGTAAATATCGTTAATATCAAAACGCATTTCAGATGCCATCTCTGGTGGAGGATTGGGATTTGCGTTCAGGCGACGGGACGAGCAATCTGCTTCTATGCTGCGCGGTGAGCTCCGGCTCTTTGACCCATTGTAACCTACCTGACCCACCCGGCTCTTTGACCCATTGTAACCTACCTGACCCACCTGGCTCTTTGACCCATTATAACCTACCTGACCCACCTGGCTGTTTGACCCATTGTAACCTACCTGACCCACCCGGCTCTTTGACCCATTGTAACCTACCTGACCCAGCTGGCTCTTTGACCCATTGTAACCTACCTGACCCACCTGGCTCTTTGACCCATTGTAATTGTAACCTACCTGACCCACCCGGGTCTTTGACCCATTGTAATTTGACCCATTGTAACCTACCTGACCCAGCTGGCTCTTTGACCCATTGTAACCTACCTGACCCAGCTGGCTCTTTGACCCATTGTAACCTACCTGACCCAGCTGGCTCTTTGACCCATTTTAACCTACCTGACCCACCCGGCTCTTTGACCCATTGTAACCTGCTTGACCCAGCTGGCTCTTTGACCCATTTTGACCTGCGTGGTCCCCTGATCAATATGAGCCGATCTGAACAACTTGATCACTTGGCCTACCTGACCCTTTTGACTCGGGTCATGGCATGTATTTAATCACTTGCTCTCGTTCGCAGGTCTCGACCATCTGCTACCGGACCTGGCATCCATGAGCCATTCGGAACGCCTCGCCGCCAAGGAGGCCCTGGAAGATGCCCAGTTCGACGCCGACTATTATCTGGCCGACCAGCTCGACCCGTCCGACATGCTCACCGACATTCTGAGTCGTCCGGACTGTTTGCCACCGCTGCTAGACTCCGAGGAGCGTCGGGCCCGGCTCATGGCTCTGCCAAGGCGGCCTCTGCTGCCCCCCGAGGCTGGCTGGGAAATGCGCGTCTGCCTGATGGCCCTGGCTGATCTGGTGTTCGCCTTCTGCCTCGACTGGCGCGTCTGCGAAGGGGAACAGGTTAGTATGGGTATTCTGATCCTCACTGACTGCTCATCTCATCCTCACTGACTGCTCATCTGGTCCTCACTGACTGCTCATCTGATCCTCACTGACTGCTCATCTGATCCTCACTGACTGCTCATCTGATCCTCACTGACTGCTCATCTGATCCTCACTGACTGCTCATCTGATCCTCACTGACTGCTCATCTGATCCTCACTGACTGCTCATCTGATCCCGCTGGTTATGCGATAACCCCCCCATTCTCTCACTCGCTCTCCATCCCCACTGCAGACTCCTGAATCTGCCAGGACAATTCTCACCCAGGCAGCCTGCCTGTCCTGCCAGTGCCCCCTGACCTCGGTGCCGCAGCTGCTCCGCTCCTGCTATCGTCGCCTATTAGCCTACAGTCTGTTGCGCAATTGGCAACTATGCCAATTAGTTGCCATGGATACTGCCGGCGTTCTTAGCAACAAGCGTCTAACGCTTGATTGCTTAATTCGATTAGAACGATTATTATCGAGTGTTGAAGGCTACGCTGGCGTGAATTACCTGACCGTGACAGACACCTGCCGGTGGGTGCAGCACTGTCCTAGCGATCTGCTCAACTCTCTGTCTGAGGCTATCAGAAATGCAGCAAATTGCTTCAAAAAAGAAGAGGTCGGATTGGGCCTCATTGAATGGGAAAATGAAGCGACAAGTTGTGGCCAGGATTTAGCTGACTAATCCCTTTTTTCGTGATTGCAGTTAACGGTAATTAATAGGACAATAATTGATGCTTTTATGTATAAATATAAATGCATTTGATTCTGTTTGACCTTTGCTGACCTAGTATTGGTTATTTGGCGAGTGTTGTATTTATTAAACGGATTACATATATAGCTGTATTCGATGCACTCTTATTTTTTGGAAAAGTTTGGAGGTGTCAAGAGAGACGGTTTGGAGGTGTCAAGAGAGACGGTTTGGAGGTGTCAAGAGAGACGGTTTGGAGGTGTCAAGAGAGACGGTTTGGAGGTGTCAAGAGGGACAGTTTGAGGGTGTCAGGAGACAGTTTGGGGATGTCAGAAGAGACAGTTTAGGGGTGTCAGAAGGAACAGTTTCGGGGTGTCAGAAGGAACAGTTTCGGGGTGTCAGAAGGAACAGTTTCGGGGTGTCAGAAGGAACAGTTTCGGGGTGTCAGAAGGAACAGTTTCGGGGTGTCAGAAGGAACAGTTTCGGGGTGTCAGAAGGAACAGTTTAGGGGTGTCAGAAGGAACAGCTTCGGGGTGTCAGAAGGAACGGGTTGGGCTTGTCAGGACGGATAGTTTATGACTGGGCGCTAGTTTAGGCGTCATTTTTAGCGTCAGGAAGTGTCGTGATGTTGTGTTATCAGGATGCGCCAGTTTGGGTATTTGGGGCATTTAGTGCACCAGCTAAGCTGCTTTGGCGCTACTGGAAAAGGCTAAGTTTATTGGCTGGACTTAAGAATCTGATGAACGCCATTCGCAACAAGAATTAAGCCGGAGACAAAAATCACGGAGCCAGTCGCAGGAGATCCCCTTCCCCTTTGAAGAAGCGGAAATAGTGATTTATAGCTTTTGGCTCTACCTTTTAGATGAGGTATAGACTAGGTAGGTACGTTCGAGAGTCACTTAAGCAGATTAATTGACGCCTTCAGCTTCGGGTTATTACTGAACTCTCACTCGAAAGCAATCTGAGAAGGATTTAGCGTCAGATTCGACTCTTATTCGACTCGAATTTGGTATGACTTTGGTTGCCAGCCAAATAGATTTTCTATCATTTACGGCTTAGCGCGAGTTCGTATTTTCTTCTGGAAATTTCTGTCCAGGGATATGCTTTGTCTATTGGCAGGGAGGGAGTATACTTCGGTCTCTCTGATCTTCAAAAACCTCGGCAGAACTTTTAATATGCTTTTCGAATCCAATTAATTTAAATCAGTTCAGAAGAAAGAGGAGGCTTTGATCCCTTTTTAGCTACTATACTGCTTTCTATCTAGCTTCATTTCGCATAAATTATAATGGAATTACTAACGGCCTTCTATGCGCAATGAGCTTTCATAGCGCTTGCATGGTCACGGGTGAGTTGGAACAGATTCCGCTCATGCTATGCTAGCACTGTCTTATCTGCAAGCTAGTGATCCCAATCTAGGATTCTTGGGATTTGGACAATTTTTACTACTTCCGGGATTTTGGCAACTTTTTGGAACTTCCGGGATCCCACGATTTGTGCAATTTTTGCGACTGCTGGGATCCCGGGATTTGGGCCTCGCAATCCCGATGCCAATCCCGGGATTGGAGTGATTCGTGACTTGTCAAGCGGCAAAAGTTTTGTGCTGTTGGCTACCATTTTGCAATACAACGCTGATACTTATTTTTTAGCGTTCAACGCTGATGACTGCACTAAAGGACTAAAGGCAGTTTTCTGAATCGTGCGTTAGGAGAAAACCAAACATGAGTTTTTTGCGTTTTTCATTTGGTAACCCAATACCGGGATTGAGGAACCTCCGGGATTCCTACTGCAAGCCTATTGTCGATTGATTCTCCATTTTTGTAGAACTATATTTGCACTTTTCCCAGTTTTCTGGTTTTTTGGTCATTTGACTCGCTTCTCTAGTTTCTTTCTGTCGTTGGTGTACAAATGGTGGGCGATGTACTTACGTTTACTCGTAGCTTCCGCTTTGCTTGTTCGCTTCGTTATCGATCCATTTCTAGACCCAACCCTGCCCTTTCCACTCATTTTCCTTCCCTGACGCGCGTCTAAATAAATTCCGTTCTCTCCCACCGCACTGTACGTGCAGATAATGTACATCGATTTTTCTACGGGTTTTGTTCCCCCGACGTTCACAAAATGGGGTTGGACTATAAAACCTCTGGGCAATCCCTCCCCTTCCTCTTCGCAGCGCCGCAGTCAATGCAGGCAATGTACATTGATATCGTCTACTAAATCGATTGATGTACATCCACGGTTCCACTCCTCAATTAAAATTGGCCTTTTCCAGTAGCCGTATACACTGTGTTCCAACTTATTATGCAAATCAGTTTTTTTTTAATAATTTTTTCATTAAGCAGCAAAAGTCAGAATTTTTTAGCAGGAAATGTATTTTGTAACAATAAGACTAACCACCAAAACTGAATGAAATTGAACGCGTATTTTCAAAATGATAATCAAAAATTGACTTTTCTGCTGTTCCAGATAATTATGCAACTAGGAATAAAACATCGTCAGCATGAAATATTGATTGAAAATCGGAGAATTTAGTCTCCCAAGCAGCAACACACAATTAATAGTTAATGCGGGCACCCTTCACTTGCAATATTTTTACCAAGCGACTGTCCATCGATGATGTCAGCTTCTTTACATGTGATTTAGGTATCTTGGACACTTCAGCTTGCACAGCAGCCCACAGATCATGCTTGGAATGATACTGCTTACCATTGCTGTACAAGCTACGCTTCAAAATGCTCCAAAGATTTTCAATTGGATTCAAATCCGGAGAATTCGAAGGCCAATCCATCAGCTTGTCGTCCTTGAACCCGAGGTCATTCAAGAAATTGGTCGTCAGCTTCGCAGCATGGGAGGGAGCATTGTCCTGCATGAAAGTCAGCTTCTTTCGGCGAGCTGCTGGCTGGCGTCGCAGCCAGGGAACAAAATTCAGCTGCAGCAACTGATGGTAAGCTTCACCCGTGACTTTGACGCCATCAGGAACACGGAATGGGCCAATGATGGTGTCGTTGACAATGCCAGCCCAGATCATGATGCCTCCACCGCCTTGCTGACGCCTCACGCGCTGCCCTGACACCTCGTCTCCAACCATCCAGCCTCTGGCCCAGCCATCAGGCCCATCCAAGGTGGCCCTGGTCTCATCTGTAAAAATGACTGAACTGAAGTCAGCCTTCAAATACTTCTGCGCCCAGCTGAGGCGCAGCTGGCGATGGCGAGAGGTCAGCATCGGCTTGGCGACAGCCTTGCGGCATTGAGCGATGGATGCAAGAGTGCGGCACCGCGTAGTTCTTGGCACATGGCCAAGATCCACTTGCTCAAAGATGAACTTGCTGGTGGCCAATGGATGTTTAAGGATTTCTCTTTTGATTTCTCGAAGTTTTCGATTCGAAATGCCTCGAACACTAGTTTTGCGAGTCCGCTGCCTTGATTTGGTGACATCAGCCAAGAATTTCTTTACTGTACGATGATCTCTGCCAAGCTGCTTGGAGATAGACAAAGTAGTTTGGCCAGTTGCCAAAAGTTGCCCGATTTGAGATTTTTCCTTATCGGAGAGATCCTGGCGCTTGCCCATGGTTGATACACACAGAAAATTGTGAGAGAAATTCAGCTGCAGAACCACACAGCATAATAAGTTGGAACAGTGTAGCAGCTGTGTTGCGCAATGAAAGTTTGTTGGCACGTGCTAGCAAGAAGTTTAGTGATTGGCAGAGCTGCACAGAGTGTGTACTAGCTTGATGTACACCTGACACAAGCAGCAAGTCGCTGCGATCAATAATTTTGAAAATATTCAATTTATCTCTCTTTGCTTAATAACTTGGAACGCAGTGGTACTCCACTGGAAATCGTATACTCCAGGGGTTGGCGGCCCGCGAAGCCTCTCTATCCGGCCTTGGAGAAGTAAAGAGGAGGAGATAGGAGGGAGATAGAGAGGGAGAGAGAGATAGAGGCAGAGTGGATCCTATAAAACTTCCACAATAGCAATCAGTCCCGCAGCCTGCTCAAGGTTTGTCTCTTCTCAGCTTTCTTCTCCCGTCTCCTCTCCTCTCTCCCCTCTTCTCTCGCCTCTTTACGCTTGTACGACCTTCACATACAATTTTTTTCTCGCTTAAATAACGCGCTTTTATGAGTGCATCCGTTTTTCATTCTTAGAGCTCTCTCCTCAAATTTTCCCCTCCTTAGTTTACTTTTAACTGCTGTGACTGACTGAGACTTGAGATGTGTCTGCTTCCAGGCAGCAGATCCGGCAGCAATCCACTCATGACTTTCCAGTCAGTACCTCTAAAAGAAAGCTCAATAGTGCTTGTGTACAATACAATTGAACTGTCGAATAGAAGACTCACTCGATGAGTTTTTTACCTATTTGTTTGCTTAAAGGCCTTTTTATGGGGCGGTTTATTTGCCCTCTTCAATTGGTTCTTTTTAGAGTTCTTTCGTAACATAAAAGTCTAGGGGAAAATATTTTTTTTACATTTTTTCCTCCCAGATGCTTTACAGTCTGAATCCCCTGACTCGTGCTTAGCTTATTATTCCATCCTCTGTTTATTTTCTAGAGAGGTTTGGGCCTAGTCTTTCATTAAAACGTGATGCAGTGAGGCGTTCTTACTCGTACGCCCTGTGGCACTGCACTGATCTCTCCTCTCCCACCTAAATTGTGCGCGATTTCACTTCCGTCACGTTCTCTGATCTCTCTCTCTCTCCCTTTCCATCTGTTTATGCATAACGGCGCGGTTCTGGCTCGAGTTGGTTAGAGAAACTCCGCCGCTTGATTATAATTGTGCTACACACGCTGGCCATCTGTCTCTCAACAACACGCAAATTCTTCACTTCAGCCCTCCGGTTCTTTCTTGTTTCCTCTAAGCACTCTAGCATACACTAAAACTTCTCTAGCTCTGACCAGCGCACAACTCGCTGTCCAGCCTTCTCCAGGCTCTGTCCAACACACATGCACTCGCTGTCCAGCTTTCTCCAGCTCTGTCCAACACACATACACTCGCTGTCCAGCTTTCTCCAGCTCTGTCCAACACACACACTCGCTGTCCAGCTTTCTCCAGCTCTGTCCAACACACATACACTCGCTGTCCAGCTTTCTCCAGCTCTGTCCAACACACATACACTCGCTGTCCAGCTTTCTCCAGCTCTGTCCAACACACACACTCGCTGTCCAGCCTTCTCCAGCTCTGTCCAACACACACACTCGCTGTCCAGCCTTCTCCAGCTCTCACTAAGTATGTGCTCTTCACTTTTTTACTCAAGCATGCCGCTTTGACTGACTGCATTATAAACGCAATTGAATGGTGGTACACAATCGCAGAAGTCTCTACGATGCAGCTTCATCAAGCTAAACCCAGCTGTACTATATACTATAGCATCAATCGTTCAGCAGTGTCCCCTCTCCCGTCTAGACCGCATGCACGCAACCATTTCTGTTGAGCATATATTTTGAAGACAAACCTCCATACTTCCCAATCACTTACATGATAAATAGACATCCATTTAGCCTTTAGTCAGTCATCTGCTACTGTATATTTCCGCCCATGTGAGTGCATTGTAGCAGCCGCCATATCTGTAACTGGCATTGCCATTTAGACCATTTGCGATGGAATCTGCCTTCTCCGCTCTCTCTCTCTCCCGTCTCATTGCATCGCGGGCCTATCGCACAAATCTGTCTGTCTGATAATAATGCCGAAATGTCGCTTGAGGCCACGCCCTAAAAATCCTTCCTCCAACGACTCGCTATAGCTGCATCTACGATCCTTCCTTCCCCCTCTTCTCCATCCCCCGTCTCTCTATGGCAGTCAGCCAATCTCAGTTCTTGTCCACGATCTGCTCAGCTATTCTCCAGCTACAGCTACAACGCTCATAAAATGCGGGCTCATGTTTTTTCATGGAAAGAGTGGATTGTTATTATTATCATTTTTTCCTCTAAACATGCTGACCACATCGGATCGGTGGCAGACAAGCGCAACAACTGCGGCAGCAACAGCTACAGTTAATGCCGGATTGACAACTGCAAAACCGCCGCCACAGTCAGCTCCCAGACCGGTGTGGCTCGCCCACCTCACTCTAGCCATCCTGTTCATAGCCTGCCTATTAATCTCATTCATTCGCTATCATCACCGAAGAAAGAATGGCCGTTGGCATGGCAACTCTGTGCCGAATAGTGGCGCCATGGCAACTAGCAGCGGCGCCGGAACTTCCTCGTCTCCGGGCAGTCGTAACCATGGCAACATTGGAGTGGATTTAAGCAACAATTCCGGCAATGGCGGCAGCGGGGGAGGCGCCGCCGGTTCATCCTCAACAGTCGCTCTATCTGTTGCTATGCAAGGCTTTCGGAAGAATAAGCGGCATCAGCATGGCGGGCATCAGCAGCACGGGTCGCATTTCTATGCCTCTGGAAGCGGCGGCGGCGGAGGCGGTGGCGGATTTGGCGAGAGCTGCACCGACTATAACGACATTTCCTGTCGCTCTGGCGTCGGTGGAAGTGGCGGCGGCGGCGGCGTCAGCGGCGGGTCGTTTTACTGATTTATTCTCGACTGACTATTTTTATGGAAAGTACATATGGAACTTTGAAAGCTTCATGTTAACAGTATATGTTGTGAATATAGTCATTTAAATTAACAGTCCCTCTACTGTTTACATATGTCCTTTATCGTGATTTTTAACGTGATGCATCCCTTAATTCATCCCTTCAACCTCTCGGTGTCCGCCCCTTCAGCATCCACTTCATCCGCCCTTCAATCGCTCGGTATCCGCCCCTTCAGCGTTCCCTTCATCCGCCCTTCAATCGCTCGGTATCCGCCCCTTCAGCATCCCTTCATCCGCCCTTCAATCGCTCGGTATCCGCCCCTTCAGCGTCCCTTCATCCGCCCTTCAATCGCTCGGTATCCGCCCCTTCAGCATCCCTTCATCCGCCCTTCAATCGCTCGGTATCCGCCCCTTCAGCATCCCTTCATCCGCCCTTCAATCGCTCGGTATCCGCCCCTTCAGCGTCCCTTCATCCGCCCCCTTCACTCCAAGACGATACTGCTATGATATTCTGCCATGCAATTCTAAATTGAGTTGAATTACCGAACTTTCTCATCAGCAAAATATGCTCATCCTGCATATCAGAGGCGTTGCCAAGAATTTTATGATTGAGGTACAAAACCAGGATCGCTAAATGAAAACTTCACATATTATTTTAGGGAATCTGTGTTGTTAGGCCCGATTTTAGCGCCACAGACACTCATTTTAGCGCCACAGACACCCATTTTAGCGCCATAGGCACTCATTTTAGCGCCACAGACACTCATTTTAGTGCCACAGACACTCATTTTAGCGCCACAGACACTCGTTTTAGCACCATAGGCACTCATTTTAGCGCCACAGACACTCGTTTTAGCACCATAGGCACTCATTTTAGCGCCACAGACACTCATTTTAGCACCATAGGCACTCATTTTAGCGCCACAGACACTCATTTTAGTGCCACAGACACTCATTTTAGCGCCACAGACACCCATTTTAGCACCATAGGCACTCATTTTAGCGCCACAGACACTCATTTTAGCGCCACAGACACTCATTTTAGCACCATAGGCACCCATTTTAGCGCCACAGGCACTCATTTTAACTCCAAAGGCACTCATTGACGTAATTAACGTCACCGCTTTTATTAGCAGCATCTCTGCTTTCTTTACTCGTTTGTTGTCACTCAAATATACGGAAATTTTGAACAAAAAACTCTATACTTTTTACTATCAGTAGCTAAAATCAACCAGATTGCTAAATTTGCGCAGCCAGCAGTAAAATATAATAAAATGCAGTTCCATAGCAGAGCTACAGCTAATTAGCATTTGCATTGGCGAATTTTCCCATCGGCAACAAGCCAATCTGAACCCCACTATAATAAAAATTTACGGCGGTTTATAGCTCGCTAGAAAATTGGCAGTAAAACTATGAAATTGCTATTCAATTTTTTTCACTTCAACGTAATAGAATTCGGCTTGGGTGAGGGGGTTTGCTGTTCTTTTTGTCGGCAACTCGCCTTTGACTGTTTCTATTACAGGTTTTGCGCTGTACAGTGTATTGTGCGCGTCGCGTTTCCGATCGTGCTTAGTTTTGGCTTGGAGTCGCAATATGGTACCTAATAAATTCCTAGCGAAAAATAACTCCAATGGGGACCTTCTTGGGCTTTTCGACTAGCTAGATGTTTGTTTATTTTCTTAGCTTTTAGCTCTGCTGAGATTGAGTGAGTGAGATACATTTATCATCATTTTTTGCTCTTCCAATTTTATACTGCGCTCATAGATTCGATACATTTAGATATAAGAATAAATTGGCTGTTGTGTCTGCGCTCGCATGGCCAGGCATTCAAATT
>NIVC01000997.1:50000-107500 GCA_002269645.1 Macrostomum lignano
GTTGGACAACGTGCTTCATGACCTAAAAATGGCCGAAAGTAATTATGCTAATTAGTTTGTCCCTCATTTCGTGCTTAATATGATTATTTATTTAATTTCGATTTCAGGCCAAACGTTTGTCCCTACAAAGCGGTCGACTCATTTCCAACTCAAGAGAAAGATACGAAACCGTTTGTGAAGATGGTGAAAGTTTGGAAGCCGAATTGTCACAGTAAGGGCAACTGGTGCATTGGCTATGAAAAAAGGTTGGTTTAAAGTCCTACTTGTTTTCATGACAATTTTACGCGACAGCCGATTAATGAGGTTGGTTGTTTAGAAGATTTATATGCGTGAAGAGAAATGAGATGGTTGTTTAGAAGATTTATATGCGTGAAGAGAAATGAGATGGTTGTTCAGGAGAGCCCTGTGCGCGCGGAGAGAAAATGGGGTGGTTTTGCTGGGGAATCCTGTGCGCGCGGAGAGAAATGGGGTGGTTATGCTGGGGAGCCCTGTGCGTGCGGAGAGAAATGGGGTGGTTATGCTGGGGAGCCCTGTGCGCGCGGAGAGAAATGGGGTGGTTATGCTGGGGAGCCCTGTGCGCGCGGAGAGAAATGGGGTGGTTGTGCTGGGAAGCCCTGCGCACGCGGAGAGAAAATAGGTGATTTTTCATCGAAACCGTAGGCGTTTAACGAGAACGAGAAAAATAGGATTGATTTTTAAGGGAGCCGTGTTCATATGGATAAAAAACATTTTGTTGTGAATAATATTGTCTTCTATTTGGGTATTGTGTTATAACAGAAAATCTCACCGTAATAAAACATCCAATCATCTGGCAGAGTTCGCTATCTGACAACGGTACGGACAGTCTATCGTAGTCACGAACGTACAGAGTACAAATGCTGTCCGGGTTACGTCATCCTGCGCAGCGGCGATGGCTGCACAGACGGTAAGCCACTGCTGCTGGGAGTTTGAAATACCAGTACGTATCCTTATGCTGCTGGGGCATCAGTCACTCTACTACTCTTTGTTTCTGTCTACTACTCTCAATGTCTGTCACTTTACTACTCAATGTCTGTCATTTGACTATTCTTAGTGTCTCTTACTCTACTACTCTTTGTGTCTGTCACTCTATAGTGTATTTTGCCCTGCCATTCTTTGAGTCACTCTGACTGTCTATCGATTTTTAATTTGTCTTTCACTTAGTGTATTATAATAATAACAGACTAAGCGAGTGACCAACTCACTTCTCACTTCTACAAACCGAAGACGGAATTAAGTAGCGCTTCTCGGGGCATTTAACCCTTGATTTTTATAACTGCAAAACTGAAGCGACCCAGCTAAGACTCAATTATTTCAAGCTTTAATTAAGATGACTCAGCCCCCGCGGTGTTAAATTAACTGAAAAGCACAATTTCGATTTTTTCACTTCGTCTTAAACACACCGGACTCTGTTCGAGTCGAGCTCACGTAGCTCGTACATCTGGAGTACTTGGCTCTGTGTGTTTGCAACCTGAAATTGGGTCAAATTTACAAACGATTTACAAACGAGATTTACAAATAGGCGAAGCTTGTTGCCGGGTGGCTAACTCAAACCGATCGGTGCTTACATCCGATACGAATTAAAACTGAGGCCTACTAGATCTAATTTTAAGGCCTGACTTCGCTTGAGCATGTGCATAATCTCCGTCGCTGTCACTATACTACTCTCGGTGCCTGTCACTCCACTACTCTCCGTGTCTGTCACTCTACTACTCTTTGTGTCTGTCACTCTACTACTCTCGATGTCTGTCACTCTACTACTCTCGGTGTCTGTCACTCTACTACTGCGGCCCTGATAAAAATGGTAGTGGAGGAGAAATAAAACGAAAGAGGAGATGAGAGAAAAGAGGCGTGGGGAGAGAGGAGAGAAGAGAGGAGGGGAGAGAGAAGATAGGAGAGAAGAAAGGCGAGAGCAGAGGAGAGGAGAGAAGAGAGAGAAGAGGGGAGAGAGGAGAGAATAGGGGAGAGAGGAGAGAAGAGGGGAGAGAGGAGAGAAGAGGGGAGAGAGGAGAGAAGAGAGGAGAGAAGAGGGGAGAGAAGAGGGGAGAGGGGAGAGAGGAGAGAAGAGAGGAAAGAAGAGGGGAGACATGAGAGAAGAGAGGAGAGAAAAGGGGAGAGAGGAGAGAAGAGGGGAGAGAAGAGAAGAGAGAAGAGAAGAGAGAATAGTGGAGAGTGGAGAGAAGGGGGAGAAAGGAAAGAAGAGGGGAGAGAGGAGAGAAGAGAGGAGAGAAGAGGGGAGAGAGGAGAGAAGAGAGGAGAGAAGAGGGGAGAGAGGAGAGAAGAGAGGAGAGAAGAGGGGAGAGAGGAAAGAAGAGAGGAGAGAAGGGGGAGAAAGGAGAGAAGAGGGGAGAGAGGAGAGAAGAGAGGAGAGAAGAGGGGAGAGAGGAGAGAAGAGGGGAGAGAGAGAAGAGAGGAGAGAGGAGAGAAGAGAGGAGAGAAGAGGGGAGAGAGGAGAGAAGAAAGGAGAGAAAAAGGGAGAGGAGAGAAGAGAGGAGAGGAGAGAGGAGAGAAGAGTGGAGAGAGGAGAGATGAGAGGAGAGAAAATGGGAGAGAGGAGAGAAGAGAGGAGAGAAGAGGGGAGAGAGGAGAGAAGAGGGGAGAGAAGAGAGGAGAGAAGAGGAGAGAGAAGAGGGAGAGAGGAGAGAAGAGAGGAGAGAAGAGAGGAGAGAGGAGAGAACAGACAAAACTTGAGCGAGCCAGATTGTTATTGTGAAGTTTAAATGGATCCTAGGGCCGGATAGAGGCTTTGTGGGCCTCTTGAGCTGTTGAGCTGTTTTTATAAAAATATTGCTTTCGGTGAGATACTTTATTGCTGGCCTAAATTTTCCACGTTCTAAATGTTGAAGTCGAGAAACTGAAAATGCTTGAAAATGCAGATTTGAGATGACGATAAATAATAATAGAGTCTTGATGACGCAACTGAGAGTTCTTATTAAATTTTCTTATGAAGATTAGCCCAAGAAATTATAATTACTCGCAGCTATAAGGGTTTGAGAGGGGGACCTCGGTTTTTTAAGGTCAACCCTGTTTATTATATTTAGACTTCACCTGCATATCGGCCCTCCTCGCCTCTCCGCTCTCGACTGAGTTGGTGTGGCCTGTTTATAAATTTGGCCAAGGCACACAATGAGAAGAATTTGCGCATTTTTTGCACCGCACTGCATGCACCATGAGCATTTTCCGCTGTCTGCTCCACTGAGTCTCTTTCTGTATCTGAGTTGTTTTTATAGTGACCAAGTGGCTTATGCGCCTGTCTTCAAATCTGCTTTAGTTTAATAGTGTCTGTCCTAGTGTCTGTCTTAGTGTCTGTCCTAGTGCCTGTCTTAGTGTCTGTCCTAGTGCCTGTCTTAGTGTCCGTCTTAGTGTCCGTCTTAGTGTCTGTCTTAGTGTCCGTCTTAGTGTCTAACTTAGTGTCTGTCTTAGTGTCTGTCTTAGTGTCTGACTTAGTGTCTGTCTTAGTGTCTGTCTTAGTGTCTGTCTTAGTGTCTGTCTTAGTTTCTGTCCCAGTGCCTGTCTTAGTGTCTGTCTTAGTGTCTGTCTTAGTGTCTGACTTAGTGTCTGTCTTAGTGTCCGTCTTAGTGTCTGTCTTAGTGTCCGTCTTAGTGTCTGTCTTAGTGTCTGTCTTAGTGTCTAACTTAGTGTCTGTCTTAGTGTCTGTCTTAGTGTCTGTCTTAGTGTCTGACTTAGTGTCTGACTTAGTGTCTGTCTTAGTGTCTAACTTAGTGTCTGTCTTAGTTTCTGTCCCAGTGCCTGTCTTAGTGTCTGTCTTAGTGTCTGTCTTAGTGTCTGTCTTAGTGTCTGTCTTAGTGTCTGTCTTAGTGTCTGTCTTAGTGTCTGTCTTAGTTTCTGTCCCAGTGCCTGTCTTAGTGCCTGTCTTAGTTTCTGACTTAGTGTCTGTCTTAGTGTCTGTCCCAGTGCCTGTCTTAGTGTCTGACTTAGTGTCTGACTTAGTGTCTGTCTTAGTGTCTGTCTTAGTGTCTGTCTTAGTGTCTGTCTGAGTGTCTGTCTTAGTGTCTGTCTTAGTGTCTGACTTAGTGTCTGACTTAGTGTCTGACTTAGTGTCTGACTTAGTGTCTGACTTAGTGTCTGTCTTAGTGTCTGACTTAGTGTCTGACTTTGTGTCTGACTTAGTGTCTGACTTAGTGTCTGACTTTGTGTCTGACTTTGTGTCTGACTTAGTGTCTGACTTAGTGTCTGACTTAGTGTCTGACTTAGTGTCTGACTTAGTGTCTGACTTAGTGTCTGTCTTAATGTCTGACTTAGTGTCTGTCTTAGTGTCTGTCTTAATGTCTGACTTAGTGTCTGTCTTAGTGTCTGACTTAGTGTCTGACTTAGTGTCTGACTTAGTGTCTGACTTAGTGTCTGACTTAGTGTCTGTCTTAGTGTCTGACTTAGTGTCTGACTTAGTGTCTGACTTAGTGTCTGACTTAGTGTCTGACTTAGTGTCTGTCTTAGTGTCTGACTTAGTGTCTGTCTTAGTGTCTGTCTTAGTGTCTGACTTAGTGTCTGTCTTAGTGTCTGACTTAGTGTCTGTCTTAGTGTCTGACTTAGTGTCTGACTTAGTGTCTGACTTAGTGTCTGTCTTAGTGTCTGACTTAGTGTCTGACTTAGTGTCTGACTTAGTGTCTGACTTAGTGTCTGACTTTGTGTCTGACTTAGTGTCTGACTTAGTGTCTGACTTTGTGTCTGACTTTGTGTCTGACTTAGTGTCTGACTTAGTGTCTGACTTAGTGTCTGACTTAGTGTCTGACTTAGTGTCTGACTTAGTGTCTGTCTTAATGTCTGACTTAGTGTCTGTCTTAGTGTCTGACTTAGTGTCTGACTTAGTGTCTGACTTAGTGTCTGACTTAGTGTCTGACTTAGTGTCTGTCTTAATGTCTGACTTAGTGTCTGTCTTAGTGTCTGACTTAGTGTCTGACTTAGTGTCTGACTTAGTGTCTGACTTAGTGTCTGTCTTAGTGTCTGACTTAGTGTCTGACTTAGTGTCTGACTTAGTGTCTGACTTAGTGTCTGACTTAGTGTCTGACTTAGTGTCTGACTTAGTGTCTGACTTAGTGTCTGACTTAGTGTCTGACTTAGTGTCTGACTTAGTGTCTGTCTTAGTGTCTGACTTAGTGTCTGACTTAGTGTCTGACTTAGTGTCTGACTTAGTGTCTGACTTAGTGTCTGTCTTAGTGTCTGTATTAGTGCCTGACTTAGTGTCTGACTTAGTGTCTGACTCAGTGTCTGACTTAGTGTCTGACTTAGTGTCTGACTTTGTGTCTGACTTAGTGTCTGACTTAGTGTCTGACTTAGTGTCTGACTCAGTGTCTGACTCAGTGTCTGACTCAGTGTCTGACTTAGTGTCTGACTTAGTGTCTGACTTAGTGTCTGACTCAGTGTCTGACTCAGTGTCTGACTCAGTAGAATTTAGTAGTGTCCATCTTTATCATATTATGTCTTCTGAGGTTTTTAGCCTAGTGGTCAGAGCGTCGGACTGACGACTGAAAGGTCATTGGTTCGATTCTCGATCCACTCAGAACAATTTGTGTCCTTGAGCAAGACACTTAGCTCTGCATTGCTTCAGTTCACCCAGCTGTAAAATGGGTGCCAGCATTAGCTGGGGTAATTGAGGGTGTGTGTGGCGACCCCCAGTCCTTGGACTGAACAGCCGTACGCAGCCTTCAGCTTCAGCTGCGGCTGAGCTGTCGGTTGCTCATCTGCCCATTGGGGCACTTGTATAATCAATTATTATATTAATTATCTTTGTATCTTTATGTCTGTCTTATTTAGTTCTCAGCACCTCTTTTAGTTTCCTGACAGTTTCAAATTCAAATTCTACATTGCATTCAGATTTACTTCAATTTTTTAGCCTACAAAGAAACGCAAAAATGAACAAGTTCACCCGAACTGACTTGGCATCCATCCATCTGCCCGAATCCTACAATTTTATAGCTGGCATACCGCTATCTTCCCAACTCGCTAAGCCTGTAATCTTCCAATGGGTTGGCTTAACTAAGTGCTCAGGCAAAAATATCCTAAAATGAACAACGCTGGGGCACCTTTCTCTCTGAGTGATTGATTCGCAAAAAATGGACACAGAGAAAAGCATGAGCAGAGAAATGAGCAGGGAAGGATGGAAGGAAAATCTCCCTTATCTTACTGAGAAAGGCTTGAGTAAGCGATTTGAGGGAGGAGGAGAACAGAAAAAGTCTGCATCCCAAATCTGAGCCTTGGCTGAATCACCCCGATAAGTATTGGGAGGCTGCTTCAGTTAGTTAGCTACGCTTGACAACACTGCCAAGGACTCCTGCATCGGTGATTCCATCTTATTCTGGCCTGCAGTCCTGCCCTCCCTCCTCCATTCCCGCTCGGCCGTTTGTCTTCGCTGGGCCGCCACTGCAGCCTCCGTCAGGCTACCCTAATTGATGGTGTCGGTTTTGGGGTACCCCTGCCTGCCTGCAATATCCCCGAACTTCGGGGGATGATGGCGTTCGCCATGCACTCCGCGGAATGACTGGCATAGGGTGTTGAGGACTCAGCAATCTGTGAGGATTCAGGCGGCTCGTGAGAATGAATTTTAGAATAGAAAGTCGCTGAGGCGCGTGTTTGAGTGGCTGCAATCGATGAAGCTCTAGCTGAGTGAGACTGCGTTCGGCAAAATCTAGCTCACTTCATTGATGCTCAGAAAATGAGGCAACAGATTAACATAGATAGATAGATAGATAGATAGATAGATAGATAGATAGATAGATAGATAGATAGATAGATAGATAGATAGATAGATAGATAGATAGATAGATAGATAGATAGATAGATAGATAGATAGATAGATAGATAGATAGATAGATAGATAGATAGATAGATAGATAGATAGATAGATAGATAGATAGATAGATAGATAGATAGATAGATAGATAGATAGATAGATAGATAGATAGATAGATAGATAGATAGATAGATAGATAGATAGATAGATAGATAGATAGATAGATAGATAGATAGATAGATAGATAGATAGATAGATAGATAGATAGATAGATAGATAGATAGATAGATAGATAGATAGATAGATAGATAGATAGATAGATAGATAGATAGATAGATAGATAGATAGATAGATAGATAGATAGATAGATAGATAGATAGATAGATAGATAGATAGATAGATAGATAGATAGATAGATAGATAGATAGATAGATAGATAGATAGATAGATAGATAGATAGATAGATAGATAGATAGATAGATAGATAGATAGATAGATAGATAGATAGATAGATAGATAGATAGATAGATAGATAGATAGATAGATAGATAGATAGATAGATAGATAGATAGATAGATAGATAGATAGATAGATAGATAGATAGATAGATAGATAGATAGATAGATAGATAGATAGATAGATAGATAGATAGATAGATAGATAGATAGATAGATAGATAGATAGATAGATAGATAGATAGATAGATAGATAGATAGATAGATAGATAGATAGATAGATAGATAGATAGATAGATAGATAGATAGATAGATAGATAGATAGATAGATAGATAGATAGATAGATAGATAGATAGATAGATAGATAGATAGATAGATAGATAGATAGATAGATAGATAGATAGATAGATAGATAGATAGATAGATAGATAGATAGATAGATAGATAGATAGATAGATAGATAGATAGATAGATAGATAGATAGATAGATAGATAGATAGATAGATAGATAGATAGATAGATAGATAGATAGATAGATAGATAGATAGATAGATAGATAGATAGATAGATAGATAGATAGATAGATAGATAGATAGATAGATAGATAGATAGATAGATAGATAGATAGATAGATAGATAGATAGATAGATAGATAGATAGATAGATAGATAGATAGATAGATAGATAGATAGATAGATAGATAGATAGATAGATAGATAGATAGATAGATAGATAGATAGATAGATAGATAGATAGATAGATAGATAGATAGATAGATAGATAGATAGATAGATAGATAGATAGATAGATAGATAGATAGATAGATAGATAGATAGATAGATAGATAGATAGATAGATAGATAGATAGATAGATAGATAGATAGATAGATAGATAGATAGATAGATAGATAGATAGATAGATAGATAGATAGATAGATAGATAGATAGATAGATAGATAGATAGATAGATAGATAGATAGATAGATAGATAGATAGATAGATAGATAGATAGATAGATAGATAGATAGATAGATAGATAGATAGATAGATAGATAGATAGATAGATAGATAGATAGATAGATAGATAGATAGATAGATAGATAGATAGATAGATAGATAGATAGATAGATAGATAGATAGATAGATAGATAGATAGATAGATAGATAGATAGATAGATAGATAGATAGATAGATAGATAGATAGATAGATAGATAGATAGATAGATAGATAGATAGATAGATAGATAGATAGATAGATAGATAGATAGATAGATAGATAGATAGATAGATAGATAGATAGATAGATAGATAGATAGATAGATAGATAGATAGATAGATAGATAGATAGATAGATAGATAGATAGATAGATAGATAGATAGATAGATAGATAGATAGATAGATAGATAGATAGATAGATAGATAGACACAGACAGCCCCCCTAACCAATCACAGCCTGCCTGCCCGGCACCTGCGCAAACGGCGGTCATTGCAATCTGTTCCGCAGCAGCGGTGGCGGCAGTCTGCTGGATCCGGCTGAGCAGCCCTGCATTTGCAAGCCCGGATTTCACGGTCGCTACTGCGAGAAAGGTAGGTTGATATACTACTGTTTCGTTATAGTAGTATTCGCTCTATAGGTTTTTTATGAAAATTTTTGATTTGACGATATGTATCGAAAATATGCTTAATAAAGTATCCGATTTTTTACATCGTAAAATATTCTGGTGCGTGTAAATGTCACAAACGAACTGAATCGCGAGCTAGCTCGTATTGAAACTAATGGCATGTATATAGCTCGTGAAATTGATATATAAAATAATGATTTTTGCAGACATTGACGAGTGCAAGCTGAGAAGCGGCGACTGCGAGGGCGGCGAATGCTGCAACACTCCCGGCTCCTACTATTGCAAATGCCCCTCGGGATATTTTCTAGCCGAGGATAAAAAGCGATGCCTGGGTGTGAATTTAAATACCATTTGATGGAGTTGATAATCGATTCTATTCGATACTAAGTCTAGATAATAACGCTACCCCATTAGCTACCCTACTACCCTACTACCTACGATTTTAGCTGTCCTCTTAGCCACCCTATCAACTACCCAAATAGCCACCCTATTACCTAACCAATTAGCTACCCTATTACCTAACCAATTAGCCACCCTATTACCTAACCAATGAGCTACCCTATTACCTAACCAATTAGCTACCCTATTACCTAACCAATTAGCCACCCTATTACCTAACCAATTAGCTACCCTATTACCTAACCAATTAGCTACCCTATTACCTAACCAATTAGCTACCCTATTACCTAACCAATGAGCTACCCTATTACCTAACCAATTAGCTACCCTATTACCTAACCAATTAGCTACCCTATTACCTAACCAATAAGCTACCCTATTACCTAACCAATTAGCTACCCTATTACCTAACCAATTAGCTACCCTATTACCTAACCAATTAGCTACCCTATTACCTAACCAATGAGCTACCCTATTACCTAACCAATTAGCTACCCTATTACCTAACCAATTAGCTACCCTATTACCTAACCAATAAGCTACCCTATTACCTAACCAATTAGCTACCCTATTACCTAACCAATTAGCTACCCTATTACCTAACCAATTAGCTACCCTATTACCTAACCAATGAGCTACCCTATTACCTAACCAATTAGCTACCCTATTACCTAACCAATTAGCTACCCTATTACCTAACCAATTAGCTACCCTATTACCTAACCAATGAGCTACCCTATTACCTAACCAATTAGCCACCCTATTACCTAACCAATTAGCTACCCTATTACCTAACCAATTAGCTACCCTATTACCTAACCAATTAGCTACCCTATTACCTAACCAATTAGCTACCCTATTACCTAACCAATTAGCCACCCTATTACCTAACCAATTAGCCACCCTATTACCTAACCAATTAGCCACCCTATTACCTAACCAATTAGCTACCCTATTACCTAACCAATTAGCTACCCTATTACCTAACCAATTAGCTACCCTATTACCTAACCAATGAGCTACCCTATTACCTAACCAATTAGCTACCCTATTACCTAACCAATTAGCTACCCTATTACCTAACCAATGAGCTACCCTATTACCTAACCAATTAGCTACCCTATTACCTAACCAATGAGCTACCCTATTACCTAACCAATTAGCTACCCTATTACCTAACCAATTAGCTACCCTATTACCTAACCAATTAGCTACCCTATTACCTAACCAATTAGCTACCCTATTACCTAACCAATTAGCTACCCTATTACCTAACCAATGAGCTACCCTATTACCTAACCAATTAGCCACCCTATTACCTAACCAATTAGCTACCCTATTACCTAACCAATTAGCTACCCTATTACCTAACCAATTAGCTACCCTATTACCTAACCAATTAGCTACCCTATTACCTAACCAATTAGCCACCCTATTACCTAACCAATTAGCCACCCTATTACCTAACCAATTAGCTACCCTATTACCTAACCAATTAGCCACCCTATTACCTAACCAATTAGCTACCCTATTACCTAACCAAATAGCTACCCTATTACCTAACCAATTAGCTACCCTATTACCTAACCAATTAGCTACCCTATTACCTAACCAATGAGCTACCCTATTACCTAACCAAATAGCTACCCTATTACCTAACCAATTAGCTACCCTATTACCTAACCAATTAGCTACCATATTACCTAACCAATTAGCTACCCTATCACCTAATCAAGGAGCTACCGCTTTAGCTATCCCACTAGCTATTCTAAGAGCTACCCCAAAAGCTACCCCAAAAGCTACCCCAAAAGCTACCGCATAGTCTACCAAAAACATCAGAGCAAACAAGACTTCAGATAAAAGTTTGTAATCAATATATCAGGGATTATGATCATTACAGGCCTTCAACTAACAATACAATACTCTTTTAGACATAAATGAGTGTGTGAAGAACAGGGGTGGTTGCCAGTACTGGTGCGAGAACACACCAGGGGGCTACAGATGCCTCTGTCCGCCTGGCTTGCTGCTGCAACCGGATCTCAAATCTTGCAGCAAAGGCAAGTTCGAAATATTGCGCAGAGTTCGATTCTAAAATCAGAATCGACACGGACTAATCAGTTTTATAATCAAATTTTGTCTAAATAATTCACGCCTAATTTCTTGCTAATTAACATTAATCGGAATTGCTTGATGCAGCATAACAAACCATATGATATTATTGTATCGTATGTTAAAATTGCAGTAATTTATTTAGTTTAAACTTAAACAAATTTAAAATGATTTTTTGCAGCCTACAGCTCTAACGGAATCGACAGTCAGTCTATTGATGATGCGGAGTGATTTTGTTTAAATAAGACTAAATTAATTTCTATAAACATGTTGTTCATTGTTTGCAGCGTACCAAAATTTTTTTTGTCGTTAATCTGGTTAATCCCTATATTCACAAATTAGCAATTATTAATAATTTCCTAGATTGAGTTTAACATGAATAGTTAATCTGCAAAGTTTCCACACTGAACACTTCGTAAACTATTTATAGAATGTTGCTTTTTTAGTTGTTGTATTTCGTTGTTGTGCCATCACGAGAGCTTAGGCAGTCTGAAGGGTCATTAGGTGCAGTACTGGTTGCAGGTCAGTCTGAAGGGTCATTGGATGCAGTGGTGGCAGGACAGTCTGAAGGGTCATTGGGTGCAGTGGTGGCAGGACAGTCTGAAGGGTCATTGGATGCAGTGGTGGCAGGACAGTCTGAAGGGTCATTGGATGCAGTGGTGGCAGGACAGTCTGAAGGGTCATTGGGTGCAGTGGTCAGTCTGAAGTATCTGAATGTACATACACACAACACATAGTCCTATTAATATAATTTAACTTGCGCATGTTCTTTTAAGTTCCAGCTAAGTTTACCCTGTATAATGAAAGAAGATTAAATTTTGAACACACATGCTTCCAAATCCCACAGATCAAAATCCGTGCGAGGTTGACAACGGAGGCTGCGAGCACCTGTGCGAGGTGATCAGGCCGGGCAGGCACCAGTGCAAATGCCTCAGCGGTTACACACTGGCCTCTGATCAGAAGAAGTGTCAAGGTTAGTATCGAGTTTCGCTTTGTTTTTTGAGTAATTTTTTTGATAACTTTGTTGATTCATATCAAAACGGGTATTTCCGTTCTTTTTGATAACTATAACATTAATTCCCCTATTTTTCCTCAGCGCAAAATCCCTGCTCGGTTAGCAACGGCGGCTGCCAGCACGAGTGCACAAATCGGAATGGCAAGGCCGAGTGCCGCTGCTACAGCGGCTTCGATGTCAGCCCCAGTGATCCGCGCAGCTGCGTTGGTCAGTATGAAAACTTATCAACCCCCGCTCAAGATTTTAGACACCCGCCTCACGCCCTAACAGATTCTATTTTTAGATGTACATTAAATGTACATTCTCCGGATAATCGCTTGTTAGATTCTTTAGAGCAAATGAGTCCCTCTTTTAAACCACCCCCCTTTTAATTTGATAACCAAAGCCTAGCTTAACAGATTCTATTTTTAGACGTGGAATAACTGTACATTCAGCCATACATTGCTCATTGGATTCTCTACCACCACCCCACTCCTCTTTGCAACCACCTCTTGCCTAAAGGATTCTATTTCTAGACGTACATGTAATACACTTATTACGAGGCATCTCTCGGGATTCCCTCTAGAACACAACAACCACCCCAGATTTTATTTTTAGACTGCATGCATGGTTGAATTCCTGGTCTAACATTCCCGCAGATACTAAAATAGCTAGATGGGCCACTCAGGCATACTTAGTAAAACAGCTTTCTACTTTTAGTTCAGTAGCAAAGAAGAATATATAAATTTTATTAAAAAAGGCAGCTGAAATGACTTTGATAAGTTTAGAAGCCTAAGCTTGAAGGCGTAAACAGCTTTAGGCTGAAATTCCGAGAAAGGCAATAAAAATTGGGGTGGGTCGAGGGGGGTAGTGTGGAAAGGCGCGGTTGGGTTTAGGCTGGGGGCTGAATAAATGATTTTGGCTTTAAAAGTACAATAAAATTCTTCTGTTTAACTTACTACTGAACGGAAAGTAGCTTACACGCAAATGTGCTGAGTAGCCAATCTAGTTATTCTAGTATCTGTGAACATTCCTAATCAACGGTTCTAAATTCCTAACTGGAAAAATACTTCAGACATAAACGAGTGCGACAAGAACGGAGGCCGGGGTCCGTGCGATCACATCTGCAAAAATGTGCACGGTGCCTACAGCTGCGAGTGCAACCCTGGCTGGCAGATTGGCACCGATGGGCACACCTGCTATCGTGAGTGTAGCATTACGCTATTATAGTGGATTGGCAGCCGTATTGATTGCATTGAGTTCGCGTGTAATTTTATAAGAAAAGATTATAAGTACATGTGTACTTTTAGTGACTTATGCGAAAGCATTTTCATTTTCAGTACGAATGCACTTTTAAAGTTATCGTGAATGCCGCGTGTACTTTTGTGGCTATATTTAGTGCACGCGTATAACCTTTTAGCTGTTTGCGAGTGCGCATGCACTGTGAGAACTAATATGAGAACATTTGTAATTTTTCAGCTAATATAGCAAAACTGCACGTGTACTTTTACATAGATTATTTAGTGCGTGTGTACTAAATATTTAAAGTACATATGCACATAATTACACTAACTTTGGCTTTAATTAAAATAAGTTATAATTAAGAAGTTTAATAAGTTTAACGTATAATATTTCCCATTCTTCACAGCCGATTTTAACTACAGAATCTCAAGCACTCCCATGCATTTTCCGCGGGGTAAAATAGCCTAGCTATGCTTTACTATCGATGTTGTACTTTTTCCCTTTGAAATATAATTTCTCTTCTTATCTAAAACTTTACTATTGATGTCGTGAATTAGGTAAGCCACGATTAGTCTAAAATTAGTCTAAGATCACTTTTAAACCTGCCGATAATTATAAAAATCTTAAATAAAATTTGCAGGCATCGAAATTGAAGTTCACGACCCGTGCCAGGTGTCTAATGGCAACTGCGATCACATCTGCGGAGTCAACCAGTTCGGCGCCATCCTCTGCTCCTGCAGGACCGGATTTGCTCTGCAGTCTGACGACAAGAGCTGTCAGGGTAAGGCAGGGTTGCCTGACGCTGGACAGTGCTGACACTGATTCTAGGAAAGATACTGACACTGATTCTAGGAAAGATACTGACACTGATTCTAGGAAAGACACTGACACTGATTCTAGGAAAGATACTGACACTGATTCTAGGAAAGATTGGTGACACTGATTCTAGGAAAGATACTGACACTGATTCTAGGAAAGACACTGACACTGATTCTAGGAAAGATTGGTGACACTGATTCTAGGAAAGATTGGTGACACTGATTCTAGGAAAGATTGCTGACACTGGTTTTAGAAAAGACACTGACACTGATTCTAGGAAAGATTGGTGACACTGATTCTAGGAAAGATTGGTGACACTGATTCTAGGAAAGATTGCTGACACTGGTTTTAGAAAAGACACTGACACTGATTCTAGGAAACATACTGACACTGATTCTAGGAAAGATACTGACACTGATTCTAGGAAAGATACTGACACTGATTCTAGGAAAGATTGGTGACACTGATTCTAGGAAAGATTGCTGACACTGGTTTTAGAAAAGACACTGACACTGATTCTAGGAAACATACTGACACTGATTCTAGGAAAGATACTGACACTGATTCTAGGAAAGATTGGTGACACTGATTCTAGGAAAGATACTGACACTGATTCTAAGAAAGATACTGACACTGATTCTTGGAAACATACTGACACTGATTCTAGGAAAGATACTGACACTGATTCTAGGAAAGATACTGACACTGATTCTAGGAAAGATACTGACACTGATTCTAGGAAAGACACTGACACTGATTCTAGGAAAGATACTGACACTGATTCTAGGAAACATACTGACACTGATTCTAGGAAAGATACTGACACTGATTCTAGGAAAGATACTGACACTGATTCTTGGAAAGATACTGACACTGATTCTTGGAAACATACTGACACTGATTCTAGGAAAGATACTGACGCTGATTCTAGGAAACATACTGACACTGATTCTAGACAGACACTGACACTGATTCTAGGAAACATACTGACACTGATTCTAGACAGACACTGACACTGATTCTAGGAAAGATTGGTGACACTGATTTTAGGAAAGATACTGACACTGATTCTTGGAAAGATTGGTGACACTGATTCTAGGAAAGATTGGTGACACTGATTTTAGGAAAGATACTGACACTGATTCTAGGAAAGATACTGACACTGATTCTAGGAAAGATACTGACACTGATTCTTGGAAAGATACTGACACTGATTCTAGGAAAGATACTGACACTGATTCTTGGAAAGATACTGACACTGATTCTAGGAAAGATGCTGACGCTAATAATAGGAGAGAAGTTGATATATGTAATTGAGCCATTATTTAGAACTGTTGAAGTGTAGCTGGTCTAACAAATAGTAGGAAAATAAACGTCAACAAAATAAATTTTCTTTATAGAAAAAGAAAATTTTCTTTCGAAACGCGTTGGACAGAAAGAAAATTTTATTTTTATTTTATGATTTTGTTGACGTTTATTTTCCTACTAGCCATTATTTAACATCATGACTCAGTGTTTGTTAGCATAAGGTGAAAGACCTATCGTGCAGAAACTTCTTAAACTCGATCAAATCCAGACATTGACGAATGCGCCGCGGGCACTCACTGCTGTCAGCACACCTGTCAGAACACCGTCGGATCCTACCAGTGCTCCTGCAATCCCGGTTTTCGACCCGTTGCACCGACGGGTGGCAGCGGCGGCCCCAGCTGCAACTGCACCGACATTGACGAGTGTCAGGACCGGCAGGGTGGCTGTCAGCAGAGATGCGTCAACACGGCTGGGAGCTTCGCCTGCGAATGCCTGCCAGGCTACCGACTGCTGCCGGACGGTCGCTCGTGCACGGGTAAGCAGCAGGAGATGCTGGTCTATCGGTGTTTTCTAAGCCTGCTTCCCTGGCGGATAGTTTGCACTCTCAAGGTGTTGCAATATCTTTGCAGTTAGCGATTTCTCTCAGCCTCTGATTTACCGAGTGTACATTTTTTAAGCTCAGCGCCTCCAGAATCTCTCACCCTGTGTGTACATTGACTGACTATCGCTTAGAACCCTCCAGAATCTCTCACCCTGTGTGTACATTGACTGACTATCGCTTAGAACCCTCCAGAATCTCTCACCCTGTGTGTACATTGACTGACTATCGCTTAGAACCCTCCAGAATCTCTCACCCCTGTGTGTACATTGACTGACTATCGCTTAGAACCCTCCAGAATCTCTCACCCTGTGTGTACATTGACTGGCTATCGCCTAGAACCCTCCAGAATCTCTCACCCTGTGTGTACATTGACTGACTATCGCTTAGAACCCTTCAGAATCTCTCACCCAGTGTGTACATTGACTGACTATCGCTTAGAACCCTCCAGAATCTCTCACCCTGTGTGTACATTGACTGACTATCGCTTAGAACCCTTCAGAATCTCTCACCCTGTGTGTACATTGACTGACTATCGCTTAGAACCCTTCAGAATCTCTCACCCAGTGTGTACATTGACTGACTATCGCTTAGAACCCTCCAGAATCTCTCACCCTGTGTGTAACATTGACTGTCTATCGCTTAGAACCCTCCAGAATCTCTCACCCTGTGTGTACATTGACTGACTATCGCTTAGAACCCTCCAGAATCTCTCACCCCTGTGTGTACATTGACTGACTATCGCTTAGAACCCTCCAGAATCTCTCACCCTGTGTGTACATTGACTGGCTATCGCCTAGAACCCTCCAGAATCTCTCACCCTGTGTGTACATTGACTGACTATCGCTTAGAACCCTTCAGAATCTCTCACCCAGTGTGTACATTGACTGACTATCGCTTAGAACCCTCCAGAATCTCTCACCCTGTGTGTACATTGACTGACTATCGCTTAGAACCCTTCAGAATCTCTCACCCTGTGTGTACATTGACTGACTATCGCTTAGAACCCTTCAGAATCTCTCACCCAGTGTGTACATTGACTGACTATCGCTTAGAACCCTCCAGAATCTCTCACCCTGTGTGTAACATTGACTGTCTATCGCTTAGAACCCTTCAGAATCTCTCACCCTGTGTGTACCTTGACTGATAATCGCCTTACTCTTAATTTACTTTGGCTTGAGCCGTCCTTTCTTCAGATATCTGTAAAGTAATATGACTGAGTCATACTGTTAGTGCAAGAAACTTCCCCAACTGCTATACTTATTGCTATTCTTTCTACTAATTTTATCATTTAGATGAGAAAACACAAAAGGATGAAGCACCAAGATCCAATGCTGGCAAGGACAGCTCACTGAAAGGTCAGATAATTTCCTAGAAAATGCACTAAATTTTCAAATTGTCGTTAATATTCCGGCTTTGCTGGTCAAGCTTGCTAACTTGCTAAAGTGTAGCTTTGAGATTTGTAATTTCATAACAACAGAAAGCCGTTGTTTTATTTGCAAAGTTTAAAAATGCTTTGATAAAATATTTCTACACAGTGACAGAAACGCCGGAAGTCGGTCTGCTACTCTCTGCTGATGGAGGCTACAGGCTTCACGTTAAAGGTAGTTTGTTTAACTAAAGTCATGCGTAGTGCGCTTACTCTAATTCGGTTTTAGAGATTTATTCAACTTACACATGAATTATTGATAACAAAAAACGCAATAAAAACATGTAACTTTTTAAAGCTCAAATTGTTGCTTTCAATTTCTATAAACATTTAGTATTGAAGCTTTAATTGTTTTAATGCGACAAAAAATTTAAATTTAGCGCACTCAGTAAATCAAAGCTCAGCTCTGGTGTCTGTCTATTGCTTCATATTTCTAGGAATACTTGCCGACAGAGGTAACAGCGCAATTGTATTTTAATTATATTTCAGCATGAAAAATTCAAAACCCCAAGCTGTACACTTAGTGCGCAGTGAACTGCTCGTGTGCCAATTTGTTTAAATAATTTCTGTCCGAGTAGAAAGCGCGTGTGTTGTCTAAATTTGAGTCCATGCTACCAGTGGGTCTTTTTTATTAATGTCATCTGGACATTGTGATAATCTAGTTTCATTATTCATCATTTTCTATTGGGTTGTTACTTGCTTATTATATGTTTCAGGTTTGTGTGCTCATTTTTGTTTTAAGTTTTTGTTTTTAAATATTATTGTCGTACATGAAATCTGATGTGTGGAGACTGGGGACAGTTTGAGGTTGTGGAGAGGAGAGAGCCAGAA
Organism: Macrostomum lignano; assembly: GCA_002269645.1. Lineage (NCBI taxonomy): Eukaryota > Metazoa > Platyhelminthes > Macrostomidae > Macrostomum > Macrostomum lignano. The sequence goes on from NIVC01000997.1 coordinate 68,575, forward strand.
TAGGGTGAGAGGTGGAGGTGAGAGAGTCAGAATAGGGTGAGAGGTGAAAGTTGAGAGAGTCAGAATAGGGTGAGAGGTGGAGGTGAGAGAGTCAGAATAGGGTGAGAGGTGGAGGTGAGAGAGTCAGAATAGGGTGAGAGGTGGAGGTGAGAGAGTCAGAATAGGGTAAGAGGTGGAGGGTGAGAGAGTCAGAGTAGGGTGAGAGGTGGAGGGTGAGAGAGTCAGGATAGTGTAGAGTGAGAGGTGGAGGTGAGAGAGTCAGGCTAGACTAGCATGAGAGGTAGAGGTGGGAGAGTCAGAGCAGAGTGAAAGGTAGAGGTGGGAGAGTCGGAGCAGAGTGAGAGGTGGAGGTGATAGAGTCAGGGTTAGAGTAGGAAGAGCGAGCCAGAGGGTGAGAAACTGATCTACCCATGAATAAATAAGCTGCAACGTACATAAAGAAGAACAAAAGACACAACTTTCATTGTTGTTTTCATATTATTATTTTGTTGCTTCTATAATTTTAGAAACAGTGACCAAAAACCAAAGCAAAGACCAAATCTCAACTAAAACTTTTGTTATAACTCTGTCGAACAGTTTGCAAACCCGGAACTTTTGGAGCCGCCTGCGAATTCGCCTGCGCCTCCTGTCGAAATGGCGGCGCCTGCAATATGGAGCAGAACGGGTGCGACTGCGCCAGCGGCTGGACAGGGGTGATCTGCAACATCACCTGCCCGACCGTGAGTGAGCTGGGATCAGTGGCTTCTTGGCTGGAATAGTGAATTCTCATTGACGTAGGAATAGCATTGGACTGAACTTCAGCTTTGAAATAGAGGAAAATATTAGTAATCTCACTGGTAAAGGAATTTGAAGAGTGAGAGTGAGAGTGAGAGTGAGAGCGAGAGTTAAAGTGAGAGTTAGAGTGAGAGTGGTAGAGAGAGAGAAGAGAGTTAGAGTGAGAGTGAGAGTGAGAGTGAGAGTGAGAGTGAGAGCGAGAGTTAAAGTGAGAGTTAGAGTGAGAGTGGTAGAGAGAGAGAAGAGAGTGAGAGTTAGAGTGAGAGTGAGAGTGAGAGTGAGAGAGAGTGAGAGTGAGAGTGAGAGTGAGAGTGGGAGGGAGAGTGAGAGTGAGAGTGAGAGTGGGAGTGAGAGTAAGAGTGAGAGTGAGAGTGAGAGAGAGTGAGAGTGGGAGTGAGAGTGGGAGGGAGAGTGAGAGTGGGAGGGAGAGTGAGAGTGAGAGAGTGAGAGAGAGAGTGAGAGTGAGAGTGAGAGTGAGAGTGAGAGAGTGAGAGAGAGTGAGAGTGAGAGTGAGAGTGAGAGTGAGAGTGAGAGTGAGAGTGGGAGTGAGAGTGGGAGGGAGAGTGAGAGTGAGAGTGAGAGTGGGAGTGAGAGTGAGAGAGTGAGAGAGAGTGAGAGTGAGAGTGAGAGTGGGGGTGAGAGTGAGAGTGAGAGTGAGAGTGAGAGTAAGAGTGAGAGTGGGAGTGAGAGAGAGTGAGAGTGGGAGTGAGAGTGGGAGTGAAAGTGAGAGTGAGAGTGAAAGTGAGAGTGGCCATATTTCACCTGTCTCTTCCGCTCTCTCGCAGGGCAAATTCGGCAAGGGCTGCGCTCAGAATTGCCGCTGCCAGAACGGCGGCGAGTGCGATCCGGCCACCGGTGCGTGCACCTGTCCACCGGGTGTCACAGGCGACCGGTGCCAGCACGGCTGCCCGCCCGGGTTTTACGGAGTCGACTGCGACCGGCGCTGCGAATCCGACTGCGGCGGCGGCGGCCCAGGCGGCGGCTACTGTCGGCGTAGCGACGGAGTCTGCGTCTGTCCGGCCGGCCGGTTCGGCGACCGGTGCAGCCGGACGTGTCCGAGAGACACCTGGGGACCGGGCTGTCAGCGTCGGTGCGACTGTCCAAGCATCAACGCCGACTCTTGCGACCCGGTGACGGGCAGGTGCCGGTGCAAACCCGGCTACAAGCTGCCCGACTGCCGGGCCAGGTGTGAGGCCGGGTTCTACGGCTTGGACTGCGCGCTTGTGTGCCGCTGTCCGGCAGGGACAAAGTGCGACCACCGGCAGGGCCAGTGCTTGGCCGAGTGTCCGCCCGGCAGGCATGGGGAGAGATGCGAGAGGCGTGAGTGCCTTTTTTCACTGGGGCGTGAGGGCGTTGACTGGAGTTGACGGTTGAAAGTGAGAGACTGAGATTGAGTTGTTGGAGGGAAAGAGCAGAGAGGCAGTAGAGGGGAGAGGAAAGAGGGGACAGAGGGGAGGGAGGGAGAGGAGAGAGGGAGAGGAGAGAGTTAGAGGAGTAAAGCACTCACATACGAAAGAGGAATATGAAAGCAGCGTCAAACTGAGATAGGAGTTTAGACACAGATGGGCAGATATGATGTTATGAAAGATGTGTTTTGATCAATAAAAACGAGCCGAAAACTATAGAATTTAATGCTCAATAATTTTCGTGCGCCAATTTGTCAGTCTGCTTCGTCGGTTACTATGGCAACAATTGTAGTCGCAGCTGCGGCCATTGCGGTCCGCGCGGTTGCCATCCGGTCATCGGGGCCTGCTTTTGCCCGCCAGGTTTCCATGGCAACAGCTGCAATAAGGGTTTGTAGGCCATTTGGCTGTACTGCACGCTCGGCATCTATCGAATTAAAAATACCAACCCTTGAGTTATTTCCAGTTCCCATATTTTAATCAAACTTTGCCATTGTCTTACAAACAGGCTCCACCACTTAGTAAGGAGCTAAAAATAGAAACAGAGTCAGGGAATCACCCAACCGGTCGCTATTGGCCTAGAGCTGTCACGTGATAATTGCTTCGGCCAATAACTGCGCTAGCTAAAAATAGAATCGTGACACTCTCCAGCTGGCTAAAAATAGCAACACAAGATTCTTTTGCAGCCAATAAGAGTTTTTCAGCCGAAAAACAAACTTGAAAATACGCTAGAATCAACACTGTGGAATTTAAATATTAAAAAAGTTCACGCGTAACATCCTTTTTATTTGTTCCGAACTGTATGCTGTTTAAATGCTTAAATTCTATACATATCGCTTAAAGAAGCATGACGTCATTGCTATTATACCCATGTTTATTTTCTTCGGATTCGTTTATTATGGCTTTGACAATTTTACTCGATTGAAATCATGTCTGGCATGCACCAACCACAACGCAAACGCCATCTAACAGAGTGCCTGAGAGGCCGCTGGGTCCGAACTGCGCCAACAAGTGCCAGTGCCAGAACGGGGCCGACTGCGAACCGAGGACGGGAAAGTGCATCTGCCAGTCAGGCTGGTTCGGCGATCGATGCGAACAGAGTGAGTTGCTCTCTGCTCACGTCTCAGGAAGCTTGCCAGATTATAATTGCATTACCTTATTAGCACTGATTAACACACATATACAGGTTGTCCTCGCGGTCGGTACGGCATTGACTGCATGAATGAGTGCCAGTGCAGCGGCAGCGGCAGTGGCTGCGACCCAATCACTGGCAGATGCCACTGCAGGGCCGGCTACGCTGGCGAGCGCTGCGAGAAAGGTATTTTAACTAAAATCTCAACTTTACACAAAACTGAAGCAGGTTTAAAGTACGAGGTTTGATGTTAAATGCAGAGATTTGATTACTTTTGAGAAGCTTTAGAAAAAATGGCTTCAGGGATGGCTGAGAATTGATTTTACAATATCTGAAAGACTGGCTTCGAAGATGACTTCAGGAATGGCTTCAGGGGTGACTTCAGCAATGGCTTCAGCGGATAACTTCACGAATGGCTTCAGGGGATAACTTACCGAATGGCTTAAGGGATAACTTCAGGAATGGCTTCAGGGGATAACTTAACGAATGGCTTAAGGGAATAACTTCAGGAATGGCTTCAGGGGATAAATTACCGAATGGCTTCAGCGGATAACTTCAGGAATGGCTTAAGGGAATAACTTACTGAATGGCTTAAGGGGATAACTTACCGAATGGCTTCAGGGGATAACTTCAGGAATCAGGAATGGCTTCAGGTAATAACTTCAGAACGGCCTCGGGGTGGCTCGAGGGAAGTTTTAAATAGCGAAAAAGAACAATAATTTAAAACTTCATTTCGCAGAGGTCATGATGGGAGACGCGGTTGTATCCGAAGCCTTCGTTTCTAAGGGTTTGTTTAAATGTTGTGTTCAAATTTTATCGTTTTTAAGTTTAAATTTCAAACCACCTTTAACTTTTTTTACTTTCCGTATTTCTTTATTAAAAAAAAGAAATAAAATTTTATTATTATATATAAAAACTATTTTAAGATTTTTATACAGCATTACACTATTGCTTCTTTGTCATTCTTTATCGTCAATTTTCAAACGCTTATTAGATAAACTCTTTAGAATCCCTTCTAAGGAATCCCTTAGCAACAGTTTAGAGAATCCCTTAGCAACAGTTTATAGAATCCCTTAGCAACAGTTTAGAGAATCCCTTAGCAACAGTTGAGGGAATCCCTTAGCAACAGTTTAGGGAATCCCTTAGCAACAGTTTAGAGAATCCCTTAGCAACAGTTTAGGGAATCCCTTAGCAACAGTTTAGAGAATCCCTTAGCAACAGTTTAGAGAATCCCTTAGCAACAGTTGAGGGAATCCCTTAGTAACAGTTTAGAGAATCCCTTAGCAACAGTTTAGAGAATCCCTTAGCAACAGTTTAGAGAATCCCTTAGCAACAGTTTAGAGAATCCCTTAGCAACAGTTTAGAGAATCCCTTAGCAACAGTTGAGGGAATCCCTTAGCAACAGTTTATAGAATCCCTTAGCAACAGTTTAGAGAATCCCTTAGCAATAGTTGAGGGAATCCCTTAGTAACAGTTTAGAGAATCCCTTAGCAACAGTTTAGAGAATCCCTTAGCAATAGTTGAGGGAATCCATTAGGAACAGTTTACCGGCAGAGAATGAGAAAGCAATGCACTTTAGGTTACTTGCATGTTGTTTAACTGCTTAAATATCTTAGTTATTGTTGTCTCAAAGTCTCAAAGCTTCCCAGGGAAAAGTTCACTGAAGTCGTCATAATTTTATTTGTTTTTGTTTATCAGGCTGCCCAGCTGGCAGATGGGGCGAGAACTGCGAGCAGAAGTGCAGCTGCCTCAACAGCGCCAGCTGCAGCCCCGACACGGGCGAGTGTCATTGCGCTCCGGGATGGAGAGGCACTCGATGCGAAGACAGTGAGCTCGAGAGTGATAATATTTATATACCAAGGAGTGTTTCAAGCAATGCTCCAATTAAATTCTGCTTCAAGCAAAGTTTCAAAGAGTGCTTCAAGCAACACTCCAAGGAGTGCTTCAAGAATTGCTCCAAGGAGTGCTTCAAGAATTGCTCCAAGGAGTGCTTCAAGAATTGCTCCAAGGAGTGCTTCAAGAATTGCTCCAAGGAGTGCTTCAAGAAATGCTCCAAGGAGTGCTTCAAGCAACGCTCCAAGGAGTGCTTCAAGCAATGCTCCAAGGAGTGCTTCAAGAAATGCTCCAAGGAGTGCTTCAAGCAACGCTCCAAGGAGTGCTTCAAGCAATGCTCCAAGGAGTGCTTCAAGCAACGCTCCAAGGAGTGCTTCAAGCAATGCTCCAAGGAGTGCTTCAAGCAACGCTCCAAGGAGTGCTTCAAGCAACGCTCCAAGGAGTGCTTCAAGCAACGCTCCAAGGAGTGCTTCAAGCAATGCTCCAAGGAGTGCTTCAAGCAATGCTCCAAGGAGTGCTTCAAGAAATGCTCCAAGGAGTGCTTCAAGCAACGCTCCAAGGAGTGCTTCAAGCAATGCTCCAAGGAGTGCTTCAAGAAATGCTCCAAGGAGTGCTTCAAGAAATGCTCCAAGGAGTGCTTCAAGCAACGCTCCAAGGAGTGCTTCAAAGACTTTTTAGGACTTTACCTGAGAGTTAATGCAGCCAATCGCCACTCCTTGCCCGTTTCCAGGATGCCCCGCCGGCAGCTACGGCCCCGGCTGCAAGTCGATCTGCGCCTGTCGCAACGGCGCCACCTGCGACCACGTCAGCGGCGCGTGCGTCTGTCCGCCTGGCTGGCTGGGCCCAACGTGCTCTCAGCCGTGCCCAGACGGCTTCTACGGCCGCGACTGTCTGCAGCGCTGCAACTGTTCGTCGAAGTCCACAGTCTGCGATCCGACAAACGGCGACTGCGCTTGTCCAGCTGGTTGGCAAGGCTCCGACTGTAAGCAGCCGTGTCCGGCCGGGTCCTGGGGACCCCGATGCGCTCACCGATGCCGGTGCAGCCGAGCCGGCAGCGCTGGACCTGGCAACGAGTGCGCTCGAGACACCGGAGCCTGCGCGTGTCGGCCGGGCTACGCCGGCGCCCGATGCGAGACCCGCTGTCCGGCCGGCCGGTTCGGGCCCGACTGCCGGCTCGCCTGCGCCTGCCTCAATGGCGGCGTCTGCAGCGCCGACTCTGGCGCCTGCCGCTGTCCGGCTGGCTGGCGCGGCCGGCACTGCGAGCTGGCTTGTCTGCAGGGCAGCTGGGGTCCCGGCTCCTGTTCCCGAGCCTGCCCAGCCCAGTGCCCGACCGATTGCGACCCGATCACTGGCGCCTGTCGCTGTCCGCCCGGCAGGCTCGGACCAGTCTGCCAGCTCGCCTGTCCAGCTGGTCGGTTTGGAGCGAACTGCACGAGCGCCTGCCTGTGTCGGAACGGCGGCCGGTGCGAACCAAGCAGCGGTCGGTGCCTCTGCGAAGCCGGCTGGCGCGGACCGGCGTGCGAGTTGCCGTGTCCCTGGGGCCGGCACGCAGTCAACTGCAGCCAGTCGTGCCGCTGTCCGGGCGGCCAACCGTGCGACCATCGAACCGGAGCCTGCCAGTGCTCGGCGGGCTGGACCGGCCTGTCCTGCAGCCGGCCGTGTCCCGAAGGCACCTACGGGCCCGGCTGCGCTCAGGCGTGCAACTGCACCGCTAGCAGCGGACAGCTGTGCGACCCCGCAACCGGCCAGTGCTCTTGCCGGCCGGGCCGATCCGGGGCCAACTGCTCGAGTCCCTGCCCGGCTGGCCGGTTCGGCCCGAACTGCACGCAGACTTGCCGATGCGGAGCGGCCGGGGCAGACTGTGACCCGGCCACAGGCGCCTGTCACTGTCCGGCTGGATGGCACGGAGCCGCATGCAAGCGGCCGTGCCCAGCCGGTCGATACGGAGTTGGTTGCGCCAGCCGGTGCGACTGCTCCGGCGCCGGTTCCAGGGACGCCTGCGATCCGGTGAGCGGCGCCTGCCGCTGCCCGCCAGGTTTCAGAGGCTCCCGCTGCTCGGAGCTGTGCCCGACCGGCTGGCACGGGCCGCTCTGCTCGAAGCCGTGTCGCTGCGGCGGAGACAACAGCTCGGAGGCAGTGTGCGATCCAGTCACTGGCGAGTGCCGCTGTCCAGCCGGGTTCACCGGGGACCGGTGCCAGAACCGGTGCCCGTCGGGTCTGTACGGCCCTGGATGCTCCGTTCCTTGCGCTTGCGCGCCCGGCGCCAGCTGCGATCACGTGACCGGAGTCTGCAGCTGCCCGGCCGGCGCCCTGCCGCCCGACTGCTCCCAGCCCTGTCCGGCCGGCTGGTTCGGCGCCGGTTGCGGGCGGCCCTGCAATTGTCTGGCGTCCAGCAGCGATGCCTGCGATCCAGTCACTGGCCAGTGTCGCTGCCGGCCCGGTTACTATGGCAACCGGTGCGAGCTGGCCTGCCCGAGCGGTCGCTGGGGACGCGGATGCAGTCGGCACTGCGGCAGCGGCTGTTCGCATTGCAATCCGATCGACGGCAGGTGCGACTGTCCGCTAGGTTGGACAGGAAAATCCTGCGAGAAAGGTGAGTTTCTTTTTTTAATTATAAATCCCGTTGCATCAGCTAGAGCCAGCTCGATTTAACTAACCACATTTTTATTGACTTATAGATTTATAGATTTATTGGTTTATTGATTTATCGATTTACCGATTTTTTTGATTTTTTGATTTAATAATTTATTGATTCATTTACTTATTGATTTATTGATTAATTGATTTTTCCATTTTTCAATTAGAGATTTATTGATGAATCGATTTATTTATTTATTTATTTATTTATTTATATATTTATTTATTCATTTATTTATTTATTTATTCATTTATTTATTTATTTATTGCTTTATCGAATTTTGATTTATCGAATTATCGATTAGAGAATTATCGATTAGAGATTTATTGATGTATCGATTTATTTATTTATTTATTGCTTTATCGAATTTTGATTTATCGAATTATCGATTAGATATTTATTGATGTATCGATTTATTTATTTATTTATTGCTTTTTCGAATTTTGATTTATCGAATTTTCGATTAGAGATTTATCGATTAGAGACTTATTGAGTGCAAAATCAATAAAACGTATAATCAACTCAATATCCCCATCTTTCTCTGGTCACAAACCACTCGTCTGGCCAGCTAACTTGTCAACCAATGTCACAACTGAAGGGGTCACGTCAGAATGGGTCCGATAAGTAGCTTAGTGAAAGCCGCGTCTGTCACATCAATTTGGGAGATTTTTGGACCAAAAAGTAGTCAGAGCTTCGGACTCACTAATGAAACGTCGGGGATTCGATTCTCGATCCACTCAGGAACAATTGGTGTCCTTGAGCAAGACACTTAACTCTGCATTGCTTCAGTTCACTCAGCTGTAAAATGGGTGCCAGCATTAGCTGGGGTAATTGCGGGTGTGTGTGGCGACCCCCCAGTCCTTGAAATTACCGTATTCTTGCCCTAGACGTGGTAAAATATAGAGCGCTAAATAGGCTTTGGCCATAGACAATTTCGGTGGACAAAACTCGTACCTCAGTTGTTCATGCTCAAGCTCATGAGAGTGTTATTGTAATGCAAATAATGACTAAGCCTGTATTCCTTTACACACACGATCCAGAGTGTCCACCCGGTCGCTACGGAGCCGACTGTGCGCATCAGTGCGAATGCGCGGACGGTGTCCCGTGTCAGGCGCAGACTGGACGCTGCGAGTGTCCCAAGCATCGCATCGGAAGCAAGTGCGAATTGAGCCGAGGTGAGTGCTTTTGTATATAGCGATTCTCTCTCAGTCAGGTAGCATTGTACAGACGGCGCCAACCAAATAAATGCTGCAAATAATTTCAGAAAATTTCTTCGGACTGAGGCATCGATAATCGATAATTGCGCACACAGCAACTACGCACTGACTTCAACAGCTGCTTTGTAAGCTATTATTTCGAAGCTTCATGACCGAAACAGCGATGAATTCGTGAACCGACTAGCTCACATAGGCGGATCTATTTTGCAGTATTTTAATTTCTTTTATTCCTCAGTGCGTTATGTTTGTTTTCATAATCGAACACTTTTGCTTTTACTAATTATTGCTTTTGTCAGTGAAGTTGATGGATAATTTTACGTGGAGAACCCCCATTCGCTGCAGCAGCAGCCACTGCCGCAGAGCGTTCGGCCATAGACAATAAAGCCAATTAAGTTGAGAATTTCCATTTAGGAGCGGTAGATTCGGTCTTGCCCATAGACAAGGGAAAAAGGCAAGAGAGAGAGAGAGAGAGAGAGAGAGAGAGTCAGAGAGTCTATTGAGAGGTTGCTGCTAGCATACCTCCCTGTCCTGATGTCAATGGCTGAGTTTTCAACTTGCTTGCTTTTTTCCGTCTATTCTTTGTCTATGGCCAAGACCGAATCTACTGCTATGAAATGGGAATTCTCAACTTGGTTAGCAGCTTAACTATCAAATTGGCTGACAAAAGCAATACTAGATAAAGCAGCGTTGTCAACAGGTGCACACTAGAAGTGACATGCATCTAAAAGTTTACATGTAAATTGCCTGACATTACAGGCTTGGAGTCAGACTAAAAAAAAGCATCATTCGATGATTTGTAAAAATGTTGAGTAGCTATCAATACTGACCCGCTATTGCCCGAGCAGTGAGTCGCCTACCTCTCTATCTAGCTAAAAAAAATTTATAGCTAGTATAGCTAGCTAATGCTGACACCGTTTTTCACCTCACTCGCGCTTTTTGTTGTAAATCACGGCGATTAATAATATTCCAAATTGTGACTGACACTTCAGCGAAGTATACATTTTGCCTCGATACAATCTAAAGTTACATTATAAATCTTTTCTCGCATTCTATCATTAGTAACTGACTCTCTGGCTGTAAATAAAAAAAAAAAGTTTACTGTTATTTTGTATTTAAAATTTGCTTTAGGCTTTTTAATCACTGTTTCCTTACTAATTTTTACCTCAATACTAAAAATAAATTGTATTACCGAATCATCTATTCTGCTTACGAGGCATTGGTTGACACCTATATATCATAGGCTAAACAATTAATTCTGCGACTGCCATCATTTCAAGTACTTTTTCTTGATTTTATCTCAGTATATACAGAGCTAATCCCTCAGTGTAAAAAGCTAATCCCTCAGTATGCAGAGATAATCCCTCAGTGTGCAGAGCTAATCCGCTAATCCCGCGGTATTTACTTGAAGAAGATTGTCCTCAACGTTAGTGGGGGGTGGTTTGGCGTCGCCTCCAGTCCGCCCCGGCCTTTCCGCATCATGTGGTCTGGTAGGGAAACCCCCACTTGGGGGGCTGAAGCCTACACTACTGTGACTACTGTTCGACTCTACATGGTGAGTAGAGCATTGCGGAGCAACTGCGAGTGGGATATCAGGCGTGTAGGACAATCAATTAAATATGAAATGACTGCTGATCAGCCTCTCAATTTTTTCTCCCATTGTGAGGCGCGGCGCAGTCAGAGATGGCGACATAAAATGCCTTCTGATGCTGCAGAAAGCCTATTGGGAGGCCCGGGGATGAATTGGGACTTTAAAGTCCATTCCAGTCAGTTCATTGAGCGGAGCGGAGTGGAGAGAGCCTCCCAGACAGCGAAACAATAAGGTCAGAGGAAATATAACGGTGGGCATACACCCACACTGCAGCTCCCTCTCTCTCTCTCTCTCTCTCTCTCTCTCTCTCTCTCTCTCTCTCTCTCTCTCTCTCTCTCTCTCTCTCTCCCCCTCTCTCTCTCTCTCTCTCTCTCTCTCTCTCTCTCTCTCTCTCTCTCTCTCTCTCTCTCTCTCTCTCTCTCTCTCTCTCTCTCTCTCTCTCTCTCTCTCTCTCTCAACAAGCTCTCTCCTAATAGCAATTATTTTGCTACGGGGCATTGAGTTGTCAGCAAGGGGAAATGTACTTGATTTTATTTTACAATCAGATGGCTGTCACTGAATGATGAATAATAGCACCCAGGTAGCCTCATGCGTGATGAAGAATCAGGTGTTAAACACGTGAGATGCTGCAGCTTTGACCTGCTGAGCTCCGATCCTCACTGCCCCGCGGTTGCTCGGTTTTTTTACCACACCGGGGAATTTTTCCCGGTGGGTTATTTCCCCGGGTCAGCCGCTGAAGAGTGACTTGAATTTTCTTAGAAATTGCTTTAGTAGGGGCTTCTTGATTTCCGTTAACTCCATTCCAGCCACAGTTCTTTTTGCTACAAATATCTGTTTCGAAATTAAGTTATTGTCTTTATTTTTTGTCTTGATATTCTAATATTGATTTTTAAGCCAATCTCTCAGAACAATACTGCTATTAGTAGTCACCATTGCATATCTGTCACAACAATAACGGCCTACATATGTAAGCTACATTTATGCTGTAACTTAGAACTAATTCTTGGCATAAATCTTCTCTAGGTAAACTTTTTTGCTAAAAATAAACTATCCTCTTCTAACAATAAACTTTGATAACAAAACTTGCCGTTATTAACATATTAATGAATATAGCGTTAATTCAGTTATTTATTCAAAATCTTAATTTTTACATTGGTTTCCGCCTTGGTGATTTCTTGGAAAGAAATTTTTTCATTTGTGAGTTTCTCATTCTGAGGAGATGTTGCTCATCAACTGAGCAAGGGATGAGCAGAGAAGGAAAGTGGCTGCTGGGCAAGCTGGCGACTCCCTGTGCTGAGCCGGTAGTCGCAGTCGGGTAATAACTACCGAGAGAACCCTTGAGGTGCTGATTAGAGTGAGAGCTTTTGTGCCTTGCTCATCGGGCAGGTCGCGAACGCGCCAAACCAGATGTAGCAGCCACAGTTGAGACTTGGCGTGCTGCCAAGCAGCTGTAGCGAGTTGTATACTCGCAACCAACTGTGGCTCTGAACTTGTGCTCACGAATACATGTATCCGCATCTCCTCCGTTCCGGCCGGGTCTCAGATGTCCGAATTACATGACTTGTGCATTATTGTATTAGGTTGAAACGATTTTTACGCACATGAGCTTACTCTGACTTTAAAAAATCGATAGCAATCAATGACATGCCTTTTACAAAGGTACAACGCCTTTTATACATGGCTCCCCTCAAATAAGTTTTCAGAAAATTCCACAGTTACGAGCGTACGCGTATAATATACAATGCAAAGTCCCAATACATTTTTTTGTTTTTTTTCTGGTTGTCATTATCATTGCATACATCAAGTTTTTGGTCTAGTAAATGTATTAATTAATTTGCTGGTTTACAAATAAATAACAGCTTTTACGAGCTTACATTTTTGCGGTTACAAAACAAACAAATTTTTCTTACAACAAAATAACTAGGCCTACAGGTTTTATTTTCGACAAATGTTTTCTTAGTATAAAATAAATTTAGCTAACACATTGTTTATAAACATAATTGTTACTAGTATGGTAATCTGGATTAAAGTATTTTTTAACTTTTCAGTTCCGCATTCATTTTGAGCTTAAGACTCGGAACTCTAGTCGGTTTGTCAGTCTGAGATTGGCTTAATATTTCGTGAGAACTGGTCTATAATGCAGTAAAAATCAGCAATTTGTTTACAAAATGCGACAGCCTGAAAAGAGGTCATATCCTATTCCGCATGGCACGCCATACTACGATTTGCCGCTCAATATGGCTATTGGCACGACACTCGGAAGTATCCTGCTACACTTTCTATCCTTTTGTAGCCCTTACTGGTTAGAGTCTTATCCAGAGACTCGAAGTACATTTCTAAGAGTTGGTCTGTGGTCCGTTTGCTTCGATAGGTTTATTCATCCAAAGGTAAATAAGTAAATTATTCAGTATGTTTTAACTAATTAGTATATTAATGTCAGAACAATCTAAATCTACTCATTAATAATTGTAAAATGAGTGCAAAAAATTGTAAAAAAATCTTAGTAGATTTTATTTATTAAACTAAGAATTTATAGTGTATTTGTATAATATATCTTTGACTTTGTCATGATAGGCCTAGCTAGAACTGTGTTAATGATACTAAGATGAACTTCTTAAGATCTTAGTTGTTTCAAATTCTAAACTCTGAATAACTATGCAATTGCCAAGTTATGAGGGGTGTCCCAAAAGTAGTGTTACTTTTCACTATATCTCTCATTCTGCTGATCCAAATAACATCATTTTGCACAGATTTATAGTGGCCGCTTCATATTAAATTTACCATTATTAAAAACAGACAATGAAAACAAGTTATGAACTAAAATGTAGCAGGACCTCGACCATAGACTTACAGTAATTTGACTAGCGTCTAGCTAGTGGAAAGTAGCAAAAGTAGGCCTACTTTTGATTGAATGAACTCAGACTTCTTTGTTAGGCTACTGTGACAAAGAGATATTTATGGAAAAACTTAGAGAAGCATATAGCTTTTAAAGCAACAGAATATTTCAAACTAGCCTAGGCTTCAGCTTTATTGCTTTTTTCTCTCTCCTCCTGATACACTAAAAGTCAGGGATATGCATTCAAGTGTTGCTCAGAGGAGTATGTTATATACCCTTTGGGGGATAGGACACAGTTGAGCTCAACTTTCATTTGCTCATAGGTCTTAGCAGTCATTTACTATAGTCATTTTGCAGCATTCACTGCAGGCAGTTACCCATTTGTGAGCTACCACTTTGAAATTTTGTTAACTTACTTACTTACTATAAGTGTATAGTCGAGGTCCTGCTACATTTTAGTTCATAACTTTTGTTTCCATTGTCTGTTTTTTATGATGGTAAAGTTAATATGAAGAAGAGAGTTGCTGCTATAAATCTATGCAAAATGATATTATTTGGATCAGTAGAACAAGAGATATAGTGAAAAGTAACACTACTTTTGGGACACCCCTTGTAATTTATGTTAATCAAAAGTCTATCCAAAAGCAATGTTTAAGTTATTGCCTTTTAAGGTAGATTTTTTTGCAATTTTAATTAATATTTTGTCTTAATTAATATTAAAGATGTATTTCAAATGTATTTAAAAATACATTTTAAAAAATTATGATGCATAATCAACATGCCTTTGTAGTTTGTTTCTAGTAAATAGTCTGGGTTAGATTTATGATGATAAAAGGCATTTTATTATACATTATTTATTTAATTTTCTTTTTAAAAAGATGCCAAGTAGAAGATAGAATTTTTTTTGCTTAAAATATATAGATTTTTTGGTTTAGATACATAAAAAGGCTATAAAAGTAGTCACTTGTAAAAAGGAAGATAGTAGTAAATAGTCCCTTTGAGGTTTTAATTACCTTATGTTAGCTTTGCTTCAAATATGATTTAAATATTTTTATTGATAATTTTTTAATTTATATAACCTACAAGCTGTTGAAACCCGCGGATTTTGAACCCGGGGAATTTCAATCCCTGGAACTATTTTGCATGTACTCATATTCTAAAATCTGAGGTCAAACTCAAACAAAAACTTGTTAATAGTTAGGTTAGAATTAAACATAAAATAGAGTACATTCGTGAAAAATTAGGATTTGAGGCAAACATTTATATTGTTGGCTGGGGTGCTGCGAACAGGCAAACTCTGGCCTCTGCCTCTCCTTATGTCCCTTGGATCCTTAGAAACTTCGATCTTCTCTTCTGTTTCCTCTCATACATGCGCAACAGTCGGCCGAGTCGGCCGATCCGGCCGACCGATTTGGCGGCCAATCAAGAAAGTCGCAAAAATGCCCACCCAAAAAAATACCAAAGTAGTAGTACTAAGTAGATGACGAGGCATTTTAACTTAATAAGACAGTCATAGTTACTCCTGCCGTTTACCCAAAGTTGCGTTGATTTTGCTTTAGGGTTTTTTTACATGCAAGTCGCATTTTTGGCCAAAAACTACGTCGCATTTTTGTTAAAACTAAGTCGTATGGCCGACCGAATTTTGGAGGTTGCGCATGTATGTTTCCTCTCCTCTCTCTCGTCTCCGTCTCTTCTCTCTCTCCTCTATCCCCTATTCTCTCGTCTATTCCCTCTCCCTTCTATTCTTTTATCCCTCCTCTCCTCCCTCCTCTCTACTCTCTACTCTCTCCTCTCTCTCCTCTCATCTCTTCTCTTCTTTCCTCTCTCCTCTCTCCCCTCTTCTATCGTCTCTTCCCTCACCTCTCTTCTCTCTCGTCTTTGCTCTCTTATCTATCTCTTCTTTCTCTTCTTTTATCTTTTCTCTCTTCTCTCTTCTCATTCTTTCTGCATGTTCTCTCCTCTCTCTTTCCCTCTCTCTCTCCTTTCTCTCTCTCCCTCTCTCTCCTCTCATCTCTCTGCTCTCTCCTGTCCCATCTCTCTTTCTCCTCTAATCTCTCCCCTGTTTCCTCTCCTCTCTCGTCCTTTCTCTCTTTCCCCTGTCCTCTCGGTTCTCTTCCCTCCCCTCCTCTCTCCTCACTTACTTCTCTCTCCCTTTGTCTCACCTCTCATCTCTTATTTCTATCCTTTTTTCTCTCCACTCTCCCATCTCTCGTCTGTTCACTCTCGTCTCTGGTCTCTCATCTCCCCTCTCTCATCTGCCATCTTTACTCTCTTATACTCGTATGTTTTCTCACCTCTCTCATCTGTACTCTTCTCTTACCCCTCTTTTGACTCCTCTCTTTCCTTTCTCCTTTTTCCCTTCTCTTCTCTTCCCTCTTCTATTCTCTCCCTCTCTTGTCTTCTCTCTTCTCTCTTCACTCTCCTCTCTCCTCTCATATATCGCGTTCACTCTCATCTTTGCTCTCTACCCCCTCTTTCTTCTGTCATCTTTACTCTCCACTCTCCTGTGTACTCTTCTCTTTCCCCTCTACTGAATCCTCTCTTCTTACTCCTCTTCTCTTCCCTCTTCTATACTCTCTCCCCTCTATTCTCTTCTCTTGTCTCTGCACTCTGCTCTTTCTTCCTTCATCTCTCATCTCTACTCTCTCATCTTTCCTTTCATCTCTCTCATCTCCACAATCTCATCTCTTTCCTCTCTCCTCTTCTTCCCTTTACTCTATCTCTTATCTCCTCTCTTCTCACTCCTCTCTACCTCTCTCTCCCCTCCTATCTCCTCTCTGTTCTCTATTCTCTTCTCACTCTTCTCTACTCTCCTCTCTCATCGATCCTCTGTCTCATCTCTCCCCTCTTCTCTCTTCCTCTTCTCTCCTCTACTCTTTCCTCTCCCTCCTGTCTCCCCTCCTCTCGCTTCCTCCTCCCATATTCTCTGTTCTCTCCTCGTCCTCACCCCACTCGTCTCTCCCCACTCATCTTATATCTTTTCTCTTACCCCCCTCTCGCCCTTCCTCTCTTTCTAATAGTCTATTCCTTTTCTTTTTCACTCTCATCTGGCCCACAGCCATGAGCTGGATTCTTTATCTGGCCTTTGAGTTAAAAATCTACCGATCCCTGCTTCGAAAGCCAGTTTGTGGGACGGTACTATTATGGTTATCATTTCTCATGCTTTAATCACGTCACCTTTCTGGCCAATTAGCAGCCCTGAGAGGAATTTGTGTATCTCCAGCTCCACCACCACAGTCTGCACTCTGCAGCAGTCTAACAACCAAGGAAATACGCATTTCTTAGGAGTCATTTAAAATTTAAAGTTACTCTATGCGAAACTTAATGTTAAAAGCTTCATGGTGTAACTAATTTAGTAGGATTGCATTGTAATAAGTTATTCATTAATTTTTCGCTATTTCTACAAACCATCCCGCGTCGCCTTAATTTGCCTGTTTGCCATCTACTGTATCTACTGTTAAACTGCTGCAGACTTGTCTATACAGAGGATAGTGGTTTGAATCTCTCGCTGAAACTGTCTCTCCTCTCCACGCCTCTCCACTCGCGGGGGTGCAGAGAAGGCTATTAAAAAGTTATTCCAAAACACTGTACATTCGCTATGTACATTGAGCCCTATCGCCTGACCCTTCGTCTGGCTCTGGGGGGAATGAGTGAGTGAGTGGCACAAACAACAGAAAAAGCAGACAAACTTCACATGCTTACAGTTTCTGTTCTGATTGAGTTATAGAGTTGAAACTTTACATTTAGATAGAGAATGGGTCAATGAAGAATTGTGTCAAGTTTGAAGTCAATCGCTTTACGTGGAGAAAACTTATGGCAGCTGAAAGTTAGTCAATTTTGAAACCCTTTTACACATCTGGGCCCAGATCGGGAAAGAGAGGCAGGCGGGCGGAGGTTGGGGTGGCTGCCTCGCTGAAAAAAACAGCCTAACTTTAAAAGTGCACAGCGCCGTTCAGGATTAACTTTGAGATTCGAAATTTTACATGATTGTGCCAAAATAGTTGAAAATTGTCTGTGTCAAATTTGAAGAGAATCCATAGAAGTGGAGCGGCGCTATGGAGGATTTAGTGAAAAAATTGCGCATTTTGAGCAGTTTTTTGCACTTTTAGGTAGGAAGACTCAAATTTAGGAAATTAAAAGGTAGCCTAAGACATTCTCCGTAGTAAGTTTAGGGTGGGTGTAAAGTTTGGTGTCATTTGGTTGAGCGGTTTGGGAGTCCATAGCGATCAAAATTGTCCACACACAGACACACACACACACAGACACACAGAGTTTTGATTTTTATAGTTAGAAGGCCAACTCCTCCTCTGGAGGAGAAAGGGGAAGAACTCCCATCACCGGAATTCCATTCCCTGAAATCCATCAGCTGAAATTCCATGACTTGAATCCCATCTTCCAAATCATCTCCAAATCCTCTGTAAAGCCTTTCAAATACCATATCTTGTTTTCCCTGTTCGCAAAAACTGACTGCCATTGTCCAGACTCAGATTCTTCTGTCTCCTCTCTTCTCTTTTCTCTCCTCTCACGTCTCTCATCTCTACCACCTTATTTATCTCTTCTCCCTCGTCTTTCGTCTTTCTCTTCTGTCTCCTTTATCCCCTGTTTTCTCCTCTCTCCTCTCTCCTCTCTTCTCTCCTCTCTCATCTCTCATCCCTCATGCCTCATCTCACTATTTCTTTCTCCTCTACTCTCAGCTCCTCTCTTCTCTCTCCTCTCATCTCTCCTGTCTCCCTCTGCTATCTCATATATTCCCTCTCATCTCCTCTCTCCTCTTTTCTTCTCTCTCCCTCTTCGTTCCCGCCTTACTCCCCTCTTCTCTCCCATCTGTCATGTCTAATCTGTCCTCTCTCATCTCTACTCTCTTTTCTATAATCTCTTCTCTCTTCTCTTTTCACTCTTCTCTTTACTCTCTTTACTGACTGACTGAAGATACCAAATCCATCAAAATCCCTCCGTGAAACAGAAATCCTCTCCGCGAAACAGAAATCCTCTCCGTGAAACTGGGCTCCATGGAAATCCTCTGAGTGAAACTGACATCCATCAAAATCGTCTCCGTAAAACAGAAATACATCTAAATTCTCTCCACGAAAAATAAATCCTCTCCGTGAAACCGAAAACCATCAGAATACTCCGTGAAACTGGACTCAATCGAAATTTTCTCTGTCAAAAAGAACTTAACTTTCAGAATTCATTGGTTAGGGTTAGGGTTCGAGCTGCACAGAGCTGCGTGTTGAATTAATTGAATCAATTAATTGCGCAAACCATTTCTCAGTCAGACAGTATCAGTCTTATTTAAAGTTAAATAAACAGTTGCGCAATCTAAATCAACCCTCCAATACACAGCAGCAGTGAGAAGTTGAACCCTCCCCCAACTTTATCTATTACGTCTTGCAAAACTAAGTACAATCTTTGCAGAAAGTTAAAAGTATGAAAATAGTTTTTCAAATGCTGGGCTTTTTCTTTTCATATATAAAGCAAACAACTTATATCCCCAAACTCAGCGTTGCAAGATCTTTCCAGCAATATAAGTCTCTCCTCTCAAAGTTTAAAACTCGAGGAACAGTTAGCGTTTGAAATTTACCGATTTCCCGACTGCTTGCTAGAGAAGCTCGCAAGTTTATTCATTGAATTTCACTGCCAAACTAATACACAGGGCTGCCAATAATAAAACCAAATGAATCTCGACACAGTCTATCTATTTACACTGTACAACTGCTATGTACACTCAGCCCAAGCCCAACCCCCAGTCTGGGGAATCATTAAATTGAACTTAACCCCCAACACGCGGGGGGTTTTATTTGCATTGAACGCAGAACACGCGCACCCACCACCCCTCAATACACAGCGGCCCGCGGGCGGAGGTTGGGGTGGCTATTTTTACAAACTGGCTGAAGCCCCAGGCAGAGTGACCAAAGAAGGTTATTGGGGGTTAAAAAAGCAGTTTTCTGCTTTTTTAGGGATGTTAAAATGTGAAAATTAAAAATTAAAATAGCCTAAAGCCTGCTCCGGAAAATTTGCAGTTTTCCCATATAAGTTTCGACGCTGACTTGGCAGTATTGTAGGAGTTCACTTGCTACATACAGACAGACAGACAGACAGACAAACATCGCGTCAGTTTTAGTATTAGGAAAACAAGCTGTTGAAACCCGCGGATTTTGAACCCGGGGAACTCCATTCCCCGGAATTATTTTTGCATGTATTCTAAAATCTGAGGTAAAACTCAAACAAAAACTTGTTCCCTTGTTAATAGTTAGGATAGAGTTAGGATAGAGTTAGGATCATGTAAAATTAGGATTTGAGGCAAACATTGATATTGTTGGCTGGGGTGCTGCGCAGAATGTCAGGCAAACTCTGGCCTCTACGTACCTCTGCCTCTCCCTATGTCCTTTGCATCCTTTGAAACTTCCATCTTCTTTTCTGTTTCCTATCTTCTCTCTCGTCTCTTCTCTCTCTCCCCTCTTATCTTTTCTTTCTTCTCTCCTCTCTCGTCTCTTCTCTCGTCTCTTCCCTCTCCCCTCTATTATTTTCTCTCTCTTCTCCTCTCTTCGCTCTGGTCTCTGGTCTCTCATATCTCCTTTCTCCTGTTTTATCTTTTCTCATTTCTCTCTGCTCTCTACTCTGTCTTCCCTCTGCTCTCTACTCTCTCTTCCCTCACTCTTCTCACTCCTTACTCTACCCTCTCTCAACACTTTCCTTATCTCTACTCTCTCCTTTTTCCTCTCTTCTCTCAACTCTTTCCTCTCCTCTGTCCACTCTCTCCTCTCATCTCTCTGCTCTCTCCTATCCTATCTCTCTTCTCTCCCCTCTTTCCTCTCCTCCCTCGTCCTTTTCACCAATTTCCCCTGTCCTCTCGATTCTCTCCCTTCCCCTCCTCTCTCCTCACTCACTTCTCATCTCTCCCTTGTCTACACCTCTCATCCCTTATTTCTTATCTCTCCTCTTTTCTCTCTACTCTCCCATCTCTCGTCTGTTCTGATCTCTCATCTCCCCTCTCTGATCTGTCATCTTTACTCTCATATGTTCTCTCACCTCTCTCCCTTGTAATCCTCTCTTTCCCCTTTTTGACTCAGGAGGACTCGATCCTTTCTTCTTTCTTCTCGTCTCTTCTCTTCTCTCTTCTATACTCTCTCCCTCTCTTGTCTTCTCTCTTCTCTCTCACTCTCGTCTCTCCTCTCTTATATCGTCTGTTCACTCTCATCTTTGCTCTCTCATTCCCCTCTCTCTTCTGTCATCTCTACTCTCCTCTCTACTGTGTACTCTTCTTTTTCCCCTCTTCTGACTCCTCTCTTTCCTTACTCCTCTCTTCTCTTCCCTCTTCTATACTCTCTCCCCTCTATTCTCTTTTCTCGTCTCTCCGCACTCTGCTCTCTCTTCCTTCATCTCTCATCTCTACTCTACTCTCTCATATTTCCTTTCATCTCACTTATCTCTACAATCTCATCTCTTTCCTCTCTCCTCTTCCCTTTACTCTATCATCTCTCCTTTGTCCTCTCTTCTTTCTCAACTCTCTCTCTCATCTCTATCTTCTCTCTTCTCACTCGTCTCTCCCCCTCTTATCTCCTCCCCTCTATCCTTTCTAATCCCCCCTCTCGATACTCTCATCTCCTCTTTGTTCTCTCATCTCACTCTTCTCTACTCTCCTCTCTCATCGATCCTCTGTCTTATCTCTCCCCTCTTCTCTCTCCATCTTCTCACCTCTACTATTTCCTCTCCCTTCTCTCTCCCCTCCTCTCGCTTCTTCGTCCCATATTCTCTGCTTTCTCCTCACCTCCTCGTACGTCTCTCCTGTTATCTTCTATCTTTTCTTTTATCCCCTCTCGCCCCTCCTCCCTTTCAAATAGTCTATTCCTTTTCCTTTTCACTCTCATCTGGCCCGTAGCCATGAGTTGGATTCTTTATCTGGCCTTTGAGATAAAAATCTGCCGATCCCTGCTTCGAAAGCCAGTTTATGGGACGTAGTAATACTATCGTGGTTGTTATCATTTCTCATGCTTTAATCATGTCATCTTTCTGGCCAATTAGCAGCCCTGAGAGAAATTTGTATATCTCCAGCTCCACCACCACAGTCTGCAGCAGTCTAACAAACAACCATGGAAATACGCATTTCTTAGGAGGCCATTTAAATTTTAAAGTACCTTATGCGAATCTTAATGTTAAAATTTTCATGGTGTAAGTGTAACTAATTTAGTAGGATTGCATTGTAATCAGTTATTCATTAATTTTTCGATATTTTTTACAAACCCCTTGATTTGCCATCCTTGTTTAACTGCTGCAGACTTGTCTATTCAGAGGACAGTGGTTTGAAATTGAATCTCTCGCTAAACTCTCTCCTCTCTACGCCTCTCCACTCGCGGGGGTACAGAGAAGGCTATTAAAAAGTTATTCCAAAACACTGTACATTCGCTATGTACATTGAGCCCTATCGCCTGACCCTTCGTCTGGCTCTGGGGGAATGAGTGAGTGAGTGGCACAAACAACAGAAAAAGCAGACAAACTTCACATGCTTACAGTTTCTTTTTCGGTTGAGTTACAGAGTTGAAACTTTACATTTAGATAGAGAATGAGTCAATAAAGAATTGTGTCAAGTTTGAAGTCAATCAATTTACGTGGAACAAACTTATGGCAGCTGAAAATTAGTCAATTTTGAAACCCTTTTACACATCTGGGCCCAGATCGGTATCGGAAAGAGAGGCAGGCGGGCGGAGGTTGGGGTGGTTGCTACGCTGAAAAAAAACAGCCTAACTTTAAAAGTGCACAGCACTGCTCAGGATTAACTTTGAGACTCGAAATTTTACACGATTGTGCCAAAATAGTTGAAGATTATCTGTGTCAAATTTGAAGAGAATCGGTAGAAGTGGAGCGGCGCTATAGAGGATTTAGTGAAAAAATCGCGCATTTTGAGCAGTTTTTTGCACTTTTAGGTAGGAAGACTCAAATTTAGGAAATTTTAAGGTAGCCTAAGACATTCTCCGTAGTAAGTTTAGGGTGGGTGTAAAGTTTGGTGTAATTTGGTTGAGCAGTTTGGGAGTCCATAGCGATCAAAATTGTCCACACACACACACACACACAGAGTTTTGATTTTTATATGTAGAGACAAGCTGTTGAAACCCGCGGATTTTGAACCCGGGGAATTCCAATACCCGGAACTACTTTTGCATGTATTCTGAAATCTAAGGCCATACACAAACAAAAACTTGTTAATAGTTAGTAGGATAGAGGTAGACATAAAATGGAGCACATTCGTGTAAAATTAGGGTTTGAGACATTGTTGGCTGGGGTACTGCGCAGAATGTCAGGCAATGTCTGTCTGACTCTAAAACATATATTGCTAAACTCTGGTCTCTCCCTGACTCTCCCTACGTCCCTTGGATCCTTTAAAATTTCTATCGTCTCTTTGTTTCCTCTCATCTTTCTCGTCCCTCGTCTCTCCTCTCTGAGGCTCTCTCCTCTCTCCTCTCTCCTCTCTCCCCTCTTCTCTCGTATCTTCCCTCATCTCTCTTCTCTTTCATCTCTCTTATCTCATCTCTTGTCTCTTCTTTTCTCTCTCCTCTCCTCTCTCCTCTCCTCTCTCCCCCTCTCCTCTCTCCTCTCACCCCCTCTTCTCTCTTATCTTCCTTCTCCTTTCTATTCTTTTCTCTCTTCTCTTAACTCTCTCCTCTACTCTCTCATCTCTCCCCTCTTCTCTCGTCTCTTCCCACACCTCTTTTCTCTCTCGTCTTTGCTCTCTCATCTTTCCTTTCTCTTCTTTTATTTTTTCTCTCTTATCTCTTCTCATTTCTCTCTGCTCCCCCCCCCTCTCTCTCTCTCTCTCTCTCTCTCTCTCTCTCTCTCTCTCTCTCTCTCTCTCTCTCTCTCTCTCTCTCTCTCTCTCTCTCTCTCTCTCTCTCTCTCTCTCTCTCTCTTCTCTGTTATCTCTCCTCCTCTCTCTACTCTCTCCCTCTCCATTCTCCTATTTCCTCTCCTCTCTCCTCACTCACTTCTCTACTTTTGTCTCTCCTCTCTCCTCTCTCCTCTCGTCTCTGTAACCTCTCCTCTGTTCTCTCTACTCTCCCATCTTTTATCTGTTCACTCTCGTCTCTGCTCTCTCATCCCCCTCTTTAATCTGGCATCTCTGTCTTATATGTTCTCTCACCTCTCTCCTCTGTACTCTTTTTCTTTCCCCTCTTTTGACTCCTCACTTTCCTTTCTCCTTTCTTCTTTTCTCTTCTCTTCCCTTTTCTATACTCTGTCTCCCTCTCTTCTCTCACTCCACTCTCCTCTATCCGTTATCTCTCATCTCTCATCTCTCCTTCCACCTCTCATCTCTACAACCTTAGAGATGTAGAGATGTATCTTTATCTCTTCTCTCTTCCCTGTACTCTCTCATCTCTTCTTTCACCTGTTTCCTCTCTGCTCTCCTCTCTGCTGTCTCCTCTCTCCTCTCATCTGCAGCTCTCTGCTCTCTCATCTCTACTCTCTACTCTCGCTTTTCCTCTCTCCCCTCTTCTCTCCCTCTCTCTCATCGTCATCACCCCCTCATCTCTCCTATTATCTTTTATCTTTTCTTTTATCCCCTCTTTCGCTTCTCTTCTCTTCGAATCGTCTATTCCTTCTTCTTTCCACTCTCATCTGCCCCTCAGCCATGAGCTGGATTCTTTATCTGGCCTTTGAGGTAAAAGTCTGCCCATCCCTGCTTGGAAAGCCAGTTTGTGAGACGTAGTACTCTCATGGTTGTTATCATGCTTTGATCACGTCAGTCATTTTTCTTGCAAATTTGCAGCCCTGAAAGGAATTTGGGTATCTTCAGCTCCACTGCAGTCTGCATCAGTCTAACAACCAAGGAAATACGCATTTCTTAGAAGGCCATTTAAAATTTACACGGTACCTTTAAACGAAACCTAAAATTTCCATGGTGTGCCTAATTTAGTAGGATTGTATGTATTTCATTGCATCGCATCGCCTTTTCATAAATCTTTCGCTTTTACAAACCATGCTGGTTAGTGGATTCCCTCGATTTGCCAATTGCCAATTGCCATCCACTGTTAAACTGCTGCAGAGTTTGCCAATACAGAGGGGAGGGCAGTGGTTAGAATTTCTCACTAAACTGTCATGGCTAAACGTAGCCTCTCCACTCTGGGGGTGCAGAGAAGGCTATTAAAAAGTTATTCCAAAACACTGTACATTCGCTATGTACATTCAGTCCTATTGCCTGACCCTTCGTCTGGCTCTGGGGAATGAGTGAGTGAGTGGCACAAACAACAGAAAAAGCAGACAAACTTCACATGCTTACAGTTTCTTTTTCTGTTGAGTTACAGAGTTGAAACTTTACATTTAGATAGAGAATGAGTCAATGAAGAATTGTGTCAAGTTTGAAGTCAATCGCTTTACGTGGAGAAAACTTATGGCAGCTGAAAGTTAGTCAATTTTGAAACCCTTTTACACATCTGGGCCCAGATCGGGAAAGAGAGGCAGGCGGGCGGAGGTTGGGGTGGTTGCTACGCTGAAAAAAACAGCCTAACTTTAAAAGTGCACAGCGGCTTTCAGGATTAACTTTGAGGTTTAAAATTTTACACGATTGTGTCAAAATAGTTGAAAATTGCCTGTGTCAAATTTGAAGAGAATCGGTAGAAGTGGAGCGGCGCTATGGAGGATTTAGTGAAAAAATCGCGCATTTTGAGCAGTTTTTTGTACTTTTAGGTAGGAAGACTTGAGTCTAGGAAATTAAAAGGTAGCCTAAGACATTCTCCGTAGTGAGTTTAGGGTGGGTGTAAAGTTTGGTGTAATTTGGTTGAGTGGTTTGGGAGTCCATAGCGATCAAAATTGTCCACACACAGACAGACAGACAGACAGACAGACAGAGTTTTGATTTTTATAGTTAGAGATTTGCAGTTTTCCCATATAAGTTTCGACGTTGACTTGGCAGAATTGTAGGAGTTCACTTGCTACATACAGACAGACAGACATACAGACAGACAAACATCGCGTCGGTTTTAGTATTAGGAGATACTAAGGGTAATAAAAATGGCTTAGAGAGAATTATTAAAAAAGAATGGCATAATATATAAATGATCCTAAAGTTTATAATTCAAATATGTAAGTATGCAGTAGTATAAATGAAACAAGATGATTTTATGCACTTTCATTTTAGGCCATCTTTGACAGTGGGAATTATTTAGAATAGCTTTTTAATATGATTAATATAGCAAAAAATAGTTAGCCATAACTAACTTTTATTTGCCAAAATTGTCTAACTATAGATGGATCAGTATTAGATAATTCCTATTATACGAGTAGCTTACACAGAAACAAAACTAGCATACAATTTTTTGTTCCAAAGAATACCTAGAAAATGTGCCTTTCTAGTTTGTTTTTATTTAATGAAAAACAGTGAATGATATCAGTTTATTGTAAATTTGTTAGTGTTAAACATTTGCACAAATAAAAACAAAATGACTCATAACTGACATAAAGCTAACAGTTATAATTAAATGTTATAGTTTAATGTGACAAAATTTCATGCATCACCACAATAAAGACAGGCCCTTAAAAGAAAAAAAATTGAACTACAAAAAACCACACAATACTATGTCTCAGAGGTTTTACTTCCCTCTTAATCCATTAATGCTACCAAAGTTAAAACAGGGCTAACTTTTATCCCAAAAGCTGATACCAAGTTGTACTACATGTAGGTATTTAAGCTCTACTTTGTCAGTAATGTCAGCTGACCACCGATATTTGTATGGTAGCATCTTAGTACAATTTTGGTAGCATCATATTATAATCCTCGATCCTGTAGGCCTGAGTGTGTATTATCTCCAGTCCTAGGCATTACTAAAATTAGAGGGTCACAGCACTAAAGCCTTAGTCTTTGAATATCAGGTTTTACAATTAATACTTTCCCAGTATCTTTCTTGGTAGTTTATTTCCACTACACCTTCCTATGTAAATAATCAATTCATTTAATAAATATTTTTCAGGTATATTTACATTAAAACAAAAGTTATACATTGAAATTATTTTGCAAAGTAAAAGAAACATTGCTAAGAAACTAGGAACTTTCTGTCATGCATTTCTTAAACATATCGGTAAATACTTGTATATTTAATAAATTTTTGTTGACTCTCACTCACTGCAGGACAATTTCGGCATAGAATGGACCGGATGCTATTGGATCTTTGATTGGAATCTGTGGAACCGCGGCATCTGGGAATGGATCGACCCGCCATGGTTCATCGCCGTACAGGTGCTCTGCGGCTTGGCCTTCATCTCGCACTGCGTCAGCCTGGTGTGCATCCTGTTCCACTTCCTGCTGGTTGGCAACCGGCACGCAGAGTCGTCCATCTGCCTTGGCACCCAAGCCATCGCCGCGCTGTTCCTGTTAGTCGGCCTGATTGTGTTCGGCGTCAAAGTTGACGACCGCGACTGGATGCCCAGGCCGGATCACAACCACCTGTCCTGGTCATTCGCCTTCGCCGTCCTGTCCTGCTTCATCAGCGCAATCAGCTGCGTGTTTTTGTATTTTGTATCGAATAGCGACGAGCAGGTGGAGAGACGGCAGTACGCGGCCGTCACTGGTCACGGGTCGCAGGCCTACGCTTATGGCCAGGCTCCGAGTCGACCGCCTACAATGTCAGCAGCTGGTTCTGTCTACGCCGCTGGCACATCCAGGCAGCAACAGCAGCAGCCGTACACAATGTCACTGCATAGCGGCTTCACTCAGCAGCAGCCTTATAGAGGCTATTGAAATCAATAATTAGGACTGGGATGGCAATTTGTTGTTCGAACTGAGTGCGAACAAATTTTTGCGCTAGAAATTAATCGATTCGATTTAAATTGGCGCCAGAAATTTTGTTACATTTTTTTCTAATTAATCAAACTATCTGATAAATTAGCTATTTAAAAGGTAATATTGTTGAACTTTTGTTATAACGTATACTAAAAATTACGGAAACCCGGAAAATCGATTTTTTCCTAATCGATCAGCCTATCCGATAAATTAGGCTAAGCAACCAATCTTGATATTACGTATCTAAAAAATTACGTAAACCCGGAAAAAGTACTGCGAATTCGAAAATCTCTTTTTCATCCATTAATTGAAGATGTAACTATCTTCAGTCTATAAAATTCCCTTTTGCTTTATTACTGCAGTCATTTTGTAAACTATTTCTGTTGTTGTTAGCGTGCAATCCCAACATTTTTGTTATAATCTGGTCAAAACAACAGTTTGCTTTTTTGCAATAATTATTTATTATTCCAAGACTTTTAAAAAACGTAAAAGCATTCCAGTATATTATAATAATTTTTATATTTAACTTTAAAATCAATTTGTTATTAGAAATCTCTTGAGAAAGTTAAATTTAGTCATGGTTAACAGCTGTTTCTTTTTGCCTTTGTTGTTTTTTTATTCTACTATGATGAAGTGGCTGTTCTACTGTTAGTAATCTCATTTACATTATGCTTACTATTTATTAATTTGCTAATTAATTCTAGTTGTCGTATAGTTATTAAAATTGGTTCTTTGCACTGACCACCAATTATATAGCAAAGTAATTTGAAACACTCTTATTGTTTGTTTTTCCTCCAGTCTACTAAAAGCTTATGCAAAGGGACTTAAAATCTTTATTTATTTCTGTTTATCAACTTTGGGATGTGGATTATCAACTATGGGATGGGGATTATCAACTGTGGGATGTGGATTAACAACTGGGATGTGGATTATCAACTGGGTTGTGGATTATCAACTGGGATGTGGATTATCAACTGGGTTGTGGATTATCAGCTGTGGGATGTGGATTATCAACTGTGGTGTGGATTATCAACTGTGGTGTGGATTATCAACTGTGGTGTGGATTATCAACTGTGGTGTGGATTATCAACTGTGGGATAGGGATTATCAACTGTGGGATGTGGATTATCAACTGTGGGATAGGGATTATCAACTGTGGGATAGGGATCATCAACTGTGGAATAGGGATTTTCAATATCAACTGGGGTGTGGATTATCTACTATGCTACGTGAATTGTCAATTGTGTAATGCAAATTATAATAAACTAAATTCAATTTAAAATCAATAATGTTTTTTCAAGTACGTGCAATATGAAGTTTGAAGACTTCCATGTATTTTTTATTTTAAAATTTCACAAAAAGTTACTTTATAAGTGAAAGAAGTAATAGTAATAAGTTCTTTTTTCTAACGATTAGTAAAACAAATTTTTAGTTAAACGACATTGTTGAGGATAGACTTCATACACAATTAAATGTGATGAGCTGTCTGACAACATCCCTTTAAAGTATTAATTTCGAAAATTTCAAGAACAGAAATACTAGAAATACTAGACTAGCCAATATTTAATATAGCAACAAGCTGTTGAAACCCGCGGATTTTGAACCCGGGGAATTCTAATCTCCGGAACTACTTTTGCATGTATTCTGAAATCTAAGGCCATACACTAACAAATTAATAGTAGGATAGAGGTAGACATAAAATGGAGCACATTCGTGTAAAATTAGGGTTTGAGGCAAACGTTGATATTGTTGGCTGGGGTACTGCGCAGAATGTCAGGCAATGTCTGTCTGACTCTAAAACATATATTGCTAAACTCTGGTCTCTCCCTGACTCTCCCTACGTCCCTTGGATCCTTTAAAATTTCTATCGTCTCTTTGTTTCCTTTCTTCTCTCTCATCCCTCGTCTCTCCTCTCTCTTCTCTCCTCTCTTCTCTTGTATCTTCCCTCATCTCTCTTCTGTTTCATCTCTCTTCCCTATTCTTTTCTCTCTCCTCTTCTCTCTCCTTTCTACTTTTCGTTTTCTCTCTGCTCTTCTCTCTCCTCTCTACTCTTTCGTTTTCTCTCTCCTCTCCTCTCTCCTCTCTCCCCCTCTTCTCTCGTCTCTCCCCTCACATCTTTCCTCTCTCTCTTTCCACTCATCTCTTTTCTTGTTTTATATCTTCTCTCTCCCCTCGTCGCCCGTCTCTTCCCTCACCTCTCTTCTCTCTCGTCTGCTCTTTCATCTCTCCTTTCTCTTCTTTTATCTTTTCTCTCTTATCTCTTCTCGTTTCTATCTGCTCTGCGCTTTCTCTCTCTCTCTCTCTCTCTCTCTCTCTCTCTCTCTCTCTCTCTCTCTCTCTCTCTCCCCTCTTTATTCTCCTATTTCCTCTTCTCTCTCCCTGTCTCTCCTCTCTCCTCTAGTCTCTGTAATCTCTTCTCTCCCATCTTTCTTCTCCTCTCTACTCTCTCCCTCCATTCTCCTCTTTTCTCTCCTCTCGCCTCACTCACTTCTCTCTCCCTTTGTCTCTCCTCTCGTCTCTGTAATCTCTTCTCTCTTATCTCTCTTCTGTTCTCTCTATTCTCCCATCTCTCGTCTGTTCATTTTCGTCTCTGCTCTCAGCTCATCCCCCCTCTTTCATCTGTCATCTTTACTGTCTTAATGTTCTTTCATTTTGTCCTCTGTACTCTTTTCTTTCACCTCTTTTGTCTCCTCACTTTCCTTTCTCCTTTCTTCTCTTCTCTTCTCTTCCCTCTTCTATATACTCTCTCCATCTCTTGTCTCGTCTCTTCTCTCTCCACTCTCCTCCTTTATCTCTCATCTCTCATTTCTCATCTCTCCTTACACCTCTCTCATCTGTACAACTTTATCTCTTCTCTCTTCCATTCTCTCTCTTATCTCTCCTTTCTCCTCTTTACTAACTCCTCTCTACTCGCTCCTCTACACTCTCCTCTCCACTCGCTACTCTACTGTCTACTCTCTCCTATCTACTCTACTGTCTACTCTCTCCTATCTACTCGCTCCTCTACTCGCTCCTCTACTCTCTCCTCTCTACTCGCCCCTCTACTCGCTCTTCTACTCTCTCCTCTCTACTCGCTCCTCTCTACTCTTTCCTCTCCACTCGCTACTCTACTCTCTACTCTCTCCTCTCTACTCGCTACTCTACTCTCTCCACTCTACTCGCTCCTCTCTACTCTTTCCTCTCTACTCGCTCCTCTACTCTCTCCTCTCTACTCGCTCCTCTACTCTCTCCTCTCTACTCTCTCCTCTCATCGTCCTCACTCCCTCATCTCTCCTATTATCTTTTATCTTTTCTCTTATTCCCTCTCTCACCTCTCCTCTCTTTTCGAATAGTCTATTCCTTCTTCTCCCCACTCTCAACTGCCCCTCAGCCATAAGCTGGATTCTTTTCTGGACTTAGAGGTAAAAGTCTGCCCATTCCTGCTTAGAAAGCCAGTTTGTGGGACGTAGTACTCTCATGGCTGTTCTCATGCTTTGATCATGTCACCTTTCTTGCCAATTTGCAAGCCCTGAAAAGAATTTTTGTATCTTCAGCTCCACTGCAGTCTGCATCAGTCTAACAACCAAGGAAATACGCATTTCTTAGGAGGCCATTTAAAATTTACACAGTACCTTTAAAAGAAACCTAAAATTTCCATGGTGTGCCTAATTTAGTAGGGTTATATTGCATTGCATCGCATCGCCTTTTCATAAATCTTTCGCTTTTACAAACCATGCTGGATTCCCTCGATTTGCCAATTGCCATCCAGTGTTAAACTGCTGCAGAGTTTGCCAATACAGAGGGGAGGGCAGTGGTTAGAATTCTCACTAAACTGTTATGGCTAAACGTAGCCTCTCCACTCTCGGGGTGCAGAGAAGGTTATAAATAAAGCTATTCCAAAACACTGTACATTCGCTATGTACATTGAGCCCTATCGCCTGACCCTTCGTCTGGACTGCGGGAATGAGTGAGTTGAGCGCCACAAACAACAGAAAAAGCAGACAAACTTCACATGCTTACAGTTTCTGTTCTGATTGAGTTACAGAGTTAAGACTTAACATTTAGACAGAGAATGAGTCAATGAAGAATTGTGTCAAGTTTAAAGTCAATCGCTTCACGTGGAGCAAACTTATGGCAGCCGAAAGTTAGTCATTTTAAACCCCTTTTTCACATCTGGGCCCAGATCGGGAAAGAGAGGCAGGCGGGCGGAGGTTGGGGTGGCTGCCTCGCTGAAAAAAACAGCCTAACTTTAAAAGTGCACAGCGGCTTTCAGGAGTAACTTTGAGATTTGAAATTTTACACGATTGTGTCAAAATAGTTGAAAATTGCCTGTGTCAAATTTGAAGAGAATCGGTAGAAGTGGAGCGGCGCTATGGAGGATTTAGTTAAAAAATCGCGCATTTTGAGCAGTTTTTTGTACTTTTAGGTAGGAAGACTTGAGTCTAGGAAATTAAAAGGTAGCCTAAGACATTCTCCGTAGTAAGTTTAGGGTGGGTGTAAAGTTTGGTGTAATTTGGTTGAGCGGTTTGGGAGTCCATAGCGAAGTAATTTGTCCACAGACAGACAGACAGACAGACAGACAGACAGAGTTTTGATTTTTATAGGTAGAGATATTTTAAGTGTTACTCATAAAAACTTACTACCGCTGTATAATTTAGCTACTGTAAGTAGAAATGTAAACATTTAAAAAAAATGAGATATCGAAATTGATAAAATTTGTGATATTGAAAATTCAATGGAAATTTAAGTAATAGTTAAAATCGGCTGTACTAATGAGTTCACATGTACTTAAACACCTTGACCTTGCCCAGCGCCTCGGTGACAGCCAGGTAACCCTCAGGTGTCACGGCTATCGCCATGGGGTGCCACAGGCCGTCGAATTTGCTAACAACAAATTTCACGAAGCGACCGTCGCTGCCCAGCAGGTGAATTCGATGGTTGCTGTTGTCCGCCACCATCACCTGGCCGCTGGTGTCGCTGGCCACTCCGTAGGGTTGCAAAACCTGATCGTTGCCGTTGCCATAGCTACCGGCTTGGCCAATTAAATTGCCCTGCGAGCGAGGTTAATAAAATTAATTTGAATAAAAATTATACCGTTTCTCCTAAAAGCATATATCGATGATTCTACCAAATCATTCGTTGATTCTAACGAATCCGTTTATTCTAACAAATCCAGTTTATTCTAACAAATCCGTTGATTCTAACAAACCCGTTGATTCTAACAAATCCGTTATTAATTTTAACAAATCCTTTGTTGATTTTAACATCATTCGTTGATTAAAACAAATCCTTCATTGATTCTAACCAATCCGTTGATTCTAACAAATCCTTCGTTGATTTTAACAAATCTTCGTTGATTTTAACAAATCATTCGTTGATTAAAACAAATTCGTTGATTAAAACAAATCCTTCGTTGATTTTAACAAATCATTCGTTGATTCAAACAAATCGTTGATTTTAACAAATCATTCGTTGAATAAAACAAATCCTTCGTTGATTTTAACAAATCATTCGTTGATTAAAACAAATCCTTCGTTGATTTTAAGAAATCATTCGTTGAATAAAACAAATCCTTCGTTGATTTTAACAAATCATTCGTTGAATAAAACATATCCTTCGTTGATTTTAACAAATCATTCGTTAATTAAAACAAATCCTGCGTTGTTTTTAACAAATCATATTTCAATTTTTACAAAATATTTCATTGATTCCAAAAAATCATCCGTTGATTCTAATCTAAACAAATCATTTGTTGATTAAAACAATTCCCTCGTTGATTCTAACAAATTATCCGTTGCTTCTAACAAATAATTTATTGATTCTATTAAATCCCATTTTGATTCTAAGAAAGGGATAGTTGATTAAAGAAGTAAACGTTTGACTCTCGCAGGTTTAAAAAATAGTCAAAATGAATTTACTCTTTGAAGTCGCCGCTCTAAGAATTTTTTTTCTATTCTAAGAAATCTAATTTCTAAGAAATTGTCTTTAATACATTTCGGAAGTTCCTATCTAATTATACGATGAATTATTAAAAGAGTATAACAAACCTGAAAGTCGAACAATTTCAAATTCGGCGCCGCCCAATCCGTTACCACGATGACGTCATCGTGCGTAACCGCTACGTAATAGGGATCAGTGAACA
This sequence comes from Macrostomum lignano, assembly GCA_002269645.1. Lineage (NCBI taxonomy): Eukaryota > Metazoa > Platyhelminthes > Macrostomidae > Macrostomum > Macrostomum lignano. Next base: position 101,882 of record NIVC01000997.1, read on the forward strand.
GGCCTTCAGACCGGATTGTTCGAACCAAATTGCCCGAATCGCCGTCGTGCACAGTGAGCTGCCGCATTCGGCAGTCGGCCACCACAAACTGGCGGCCTCTCATAGCCGCTATGCCTCTCGGATGCTTGAACGGGCCCCTGTAAGTGGTCAGGTACTTGCCCTGCATGCTGAAGGCTTTGATCGCCTCGTGCTGATAGTCGGTGACCAGAATCAGTCGCTCCTCAAGGATGGCCAAGTCATAGGGGCTGGACAGCGAGCCGTCGCCGCTGCCGGGGCAGCCGAACTCCATCCGGTAGCGACCCTGACGGTCGAACGACTTCACGCACTTGTTGTCCCTGTCCAGCACGAAGTAGTCCCCAGTGGTCTCGCTGATGGCTAACCCAGTAGGCCAGATGTCGCTGCGGGGGTAGGCGGTGACGCGAGGGTTTAGCAACTTAAAATATGCACTTTAACCAAATTGGATTGTCATGAGATTCGAAACCATGAGGGCCAACCCCTACGGCGCAGAGAGTGTACATGTCCAACTATTAAAAAGTCAGGGCCGCTGGACGAGCGTACACCCTGTGTGAGCTCTTGAACACCTTGAGTATGAGTCAGCGGAATGGGACGATGTTGCTGAAGGCGTTGCGTCAGGGTGCTCAAGTCTATATTTATTTATGCCTACACCCGATTCACCAACCTCACACCCGATTCACCAACCCCACACTCGATTCACCAATCCCATACCTGATTCACCAATCCTACACCTGATTCACCAACCCCACACCCGATTCACCAATTCTTCACCCGATTCACAAACACCTGATTCACCAACTCCACACCTGATTCACCAATCCTTCACCCGATTTACCAACACCCGATTCACCAACCCCACACCTGATTCACCAATCCTTCACCCGATTCACCAACACCCGATTCACCAGCCCACACCTGATTCACCAATCCTACACCCGATTCACCAACACCCGATTCACCAACCCCACACCCGATTCACCAACCCCACACCCGATTCACTAATATTCCCAGTCGGTCCTCACCGAGTATCCAACGGAGATTTGGCCTCAAACTCGAGCACCAGCTGAGCCCTCGACAGCAGCACCGCAGGCTCGGTGAGGGGTCGAACCCCCTGCGGCAGCATCGAGGCTACTCCGGATCCCAGCCCGTTCACGGCAGCAGCCGATTTAGTTGCCATAGCAACGGAACCGCCGGCCGCCTGTTGATGCCCGCTCGACAACCTTACGGAGGTGACATTTGGCGAGAAAATCCCGCCAGAAGCCGCCGCCGCGGCTCCCATACCCTGCGATGTTGCTGAGCCAGTTGCCTCCTTCATCAGCGGGTGATGCGCCAAGTTCAGCTTGCCGAATAAAATCGGCAGCGATCGCTCCGGCGAAATGCCGGGATTGAATACTGCGCTGAGCTTGCCTTGACAAACATTGCATGTGGGTTCATGTAGACACGTGCGAATTAGACTACTGCTGAAGTAGCAATCATTGATTCTGCTTTTCTGCACTAGTTAATTACATGCTCAAATAGTTACACCGTGGCCTGTCTTATTTACATCCCATATTCTCTCCTTTACTTTATCCTAATTTATCCATGCTCAATCCCACTCCCATACTCTACCCTATGCTCTATCCTACACTCTACCCTATGCTTTATCTCATACTCTATCCTATGCTCTATTCCATACTGATCCTATGCTCTATCCCATTCTATACTATGTTCTATCCCATACTATACCCTATGCTCTATCCCATACTATACCCTATGCTCTATCCCATACTCTATACAATGCTCTATCCCATACTATATCCTATGCTCTATCCTACACTCTACACTATGCTCTATTTCATACTCTATCAAATACTCCATCCGATACTTTTTCTCACACTCTGCACCATACTGGATCCCACACTCTGCACCATACTGGATCCCACACTCTGCACCATACTGGATCCCACACTCTGCACCATACTGGATCCCACACTCTGCACCATACTCAATCCCACACTCTGCACCATACTGGATCCCACACTCTGCACCATACTGGATCCCACACTCTGCACCATACTGGATCCCACACTCTGCACCATACTCAATCCCACACTCTGCACCATACTGGATCCCACACTCTGCACCATACTGGATCCCACACTCTGCACCATACTGGATCCCACACTCTGCACCATACTCAATCCCATACTCAGCACCATACTGGATCCCACACTCTGCACCATACTGAATCCCACACTCCATTCCATACTCTATCTCATTTTTGTACCTTAACCCAGTGGACATAAATTTTATTTAATCCCCAAGTGCTTAAACTCCACAAAAGCTCCATGACGATAAAATCGAGAATACTCACCAGAAATGCCTTCAACCTGCAGATAGATAAACTGAGACAGTCTGTCTTTCAGCAGCGATTGAAGCCAAAGAATTTCTTCGTCTCTGGAACAAAAAAAAGATAACTCGATTTGTAGTAGCCTACTAACAGTAGCTCTATTAACGTATTTTAATTAGAACTCAAGCTTGCAAGCAACCAACCTTCCGTGAGTAACCAAGGCGTCGGCGAACACGCATCCGCTAATGATGCTGGATTTGATGTCGCTCAGTTTCTCCTCTTTTCTAGCGACATCTTCCGTCTCCTTGGCAACGGATTCATTCAGCTGGCGGAGCAGGGCGTCTCGGCATTCGTCAACTATTCTAAGAATTAGTGGTTTTTAGTTGCCGATATGTAGCGTTATAATTTATATACTTCAGTACATGGTGAAATTAAAGCTCTAGCTCTGAGCACTCTGTGAACTGTAGCTCTGAGCACTCTGTGAACTATAGCTCTGAGCACTTTATGAACTGCAGCTCTGAGCAGTCTATAAACTGCAGCTCTGAGCAATTTATGAACTGTAGCTCTGAGCACTCTATGAACTGCAGCTCTGAGCACTCTGTGAACTGTAGCTCTGAGCACTCTGTGAACTGCAGCTCTGAGCAGTCTGTGAATTGCAACTCACTTGTGCAGCAGGTCCGCCTGCTCGCCGATCTCGCTAGCCACCTGAATCCGGCACTGCTCCACGGACAGTCTGTACTCGTCCAGGAACTGTCCGTACTCGGTCAGGCGGGGCACTTTCGCTCGGACATTGTCAATCATGCCCATTAGCGAGTCGCGAGTTTTGCTACCGAACTCGTCGATTGAGAACACCTGATGCTTGGCGTGCCTTTCCCCGCCCTGTTCGCGGCACTCCCGGCAGATCAGCTGGTCGCAGGTGGCGCAGTACCGGCTCACCTTCTCGTTCGGGTGATCCGGGCACTCGAATGTCTGGTGCTGCCGGATCAGCTCGTCGCTTTGGCCGGTGGCCAAGTCCTGGTGGTGCGTTTTGGCGATTGGTGATTTACTCGGTTGTTGGTGAATGAGTGTGTATTGTTGGTGAATGATTGTGTGTTGTTGGTGAATGATTGTGTGTTGTTGGTGAATGATTGTGTGTTGTTGGTGAATGATTTGTGTGTTGTTGGTGAATGATTGTGTTGTTGGTGAATGATTGTGTTGTTAGTGAATGATACCGACTGTTTCTGAGTGACAGTTCCCCCAGCTCACATCGAAACTCATCACATTGTGATGCCGTGTCATTTTAGTTTTGCCGTGAGCGGCGCTGCAGGCTGAGCATAGAAAGTCTGAGCAGTCGATGCAGAGCCCGGCGGCTTGCACCTGACGTTCCTCATAGCGACAATAGTCGCACACCTGTTTGGCGCCCTCTTCTTGGCAGAGTTTCACGCTAGTCAGACTGGCTAGGAACCAGTTGGACCGGGCCTCGGCTGTAGACTGGTGCAGCGGGTGGTTGCAGGCGGGACAGCATCGGCGATCGCCGTCTTTGGCGCACGATTCAAAGCAGCCGGTGCACAACGTGTCCAGACAGGGCAGGAGCTAGGCGATTTTTTAGTTGTGTCCTTTTAAGCTACTTATAGTAGAGAATACGAACCTTGTCCCTTAGAATGTTGTTAATGGTTTTTTCTGCTCCATAGAGTGTTACATGTACATTTCTACTGACCAATCTCCCTTACCCCCATAGAGTGTACATTCCTACTGACCAATCTCCCTCACCCCCATAGAGTGTACATTCCTACTGACCATTCTCCCTCACCCCCATAGAGTGTACATATCTACTGACCAATCTCCCTCACCCCCATAGTGTACATTCCTACTGACCATTCTCCCTTACCCCATAGAGTGTACAATCCTACTGACCATTCTCCCTTACCCCATAGATTGTACATTCCTACTGACCATTCTCCCTTACCCCATAGAGTGTACAATGATAGTACGATCAGAGATCTAGATCATAGATCTATTCCCAAAAGTTTAGCTATGCTACTCATGAGACTCACTGTAATAATTACACAGGAATATAACTCACCACAGGCTTATCGGCAATTTGTTTGCACTTTCGACAAAGCAATAAGTCGCTACCTAGCAGTTCCTGCAACGAATTCATACTAGCAGATCCACTGGGCTTTCCAGTTTGTCTCAGCTGTCTACTGTACACCTTTTGACCGTTATTACTATCTTTATGATTGTTAACGCTCGACTCCTGCAGAACAGATAGTGGCGTCAGATTCTCAACTAGAAATATTTCTGTATTGTCTTCTAGTAGACCGCTGGTTGTTGTTGATGATGTAGAAACAGTGAGACGGCCCAGACTCTTAGATAATTGATTGGCTTGCTGTTGCTGCTGCTGAAAGCTAACGGCTGTAGCGGAAGACTCAGCAATCGAACTGTTGCAGGACGAGTTCGAGCGGCTCCGGTGAAGCAGCTGAGAATTGGGAATCGGATTGCTGACCCGGCTGTTGGCTCGGTCGGCGAGACCCAGCCGTTGCAGAGAGGCGGATCGCTTCACGGCTACAGCAGTGGAAGTTGATGAAGCTGTTGAAGAGGCTGACAACGAGTTGGATGCTTTTGCTGTTGCAGCCGCTGGTGCGTCCTCTATCGAATGTAAGATAAAGTCTCTCTAACTAGAAACACGATTCTCTAACTTGATAGCAAGACTAGATAGACCGTTTTTGTTTAAGTTTCCAACTGAAAAAGTTGCCCGCTACAAGAGGTTGAGGCATCTCTTAGATGGGAAGGACTTATAAAGAATTCATTGCTAAGAGTGGCACAATTAAGATGGACGCACGCGGGGGACAGACCGCGCTCTTCGGGGGTTAACGGGATTGAGTTTTTTTAGTCTAAGACTGCAGAGCACGTTTAATTGTTCGTCAGGTGTGCATCTTATTATACAATGCTGTGCTGCACAGGGGCAGTATACTTGCTTGATGCTAAGGTCGTCATTTCAGGCTTAGCAAATATATTTTAAACTGGGCTGAGTTACACATGCACTGTCACTGACAGGCAGCTCCTTGCAGAACAGCTTCCAGCAGCTGCCACAGGGACCTCTGTAGTCTGGGACCTCTGGGACCCTGTAGCTTCTCAGCAACTCCCCCATTGAGTCAATTGGCATCTCAGCAACTCCCCCATTGAGTCAATTGGCATCTCAGCAACTCCCCCATTGAGTCAATTGGCATCTCAGCAACTCCCCCATTGAGTCAATTGGCATCTCAGAATCTCCCCATTGAGTCAATTGGCATCTC
>NIVC01000997.1:112500-147500 GCA_002269645.1 Macrostomum lignano
CGAGCCCTGGCGCATCATTCTCAGTGGCGCCGGCAGAGTGGCGCCGCCGGCAGCCCCGCCGAAGGCGCCGGAGACGCCAAAGCCGCCGGGTCCGCTAGCGAAGGCGCCGGGACTCAGACTGCCTGGCGCCAGGAATTTATAAAGCATGGAACGAGCGCACAGGTACCTCTCGCTAGCCGAGTAGTTGAAGGTCAGAGCCTGCTGTAAAAACAGGTCCAGCTCTGCCTGTCGCTGGCTGATCAAATTCGGATTCATATTGTTTCGAAAGGAATTCTTTGCCGGAAAATGCAAATGGCCCAACGGTTCGCAGGCTTCTACCAGAGCCGAGCGAAGCTCGTCGAACTCCGAATAGCGCCTGTAGACGTCCCACTCGTAGGTGTGCGAGCTGTCGCACACTTTGCACACGTGAATCACGTAGCTGGTGTGCTTGTCCCCGTCAGCCTGGGATTGGGGACGAGGTTGCGGGGGCGGGACAGCGTGGCCATGGAGTCACAGTCTCAACTGTCCGTCTGGATTTAATCTTAGTCTGTTCGGGATGTCTAGCTACCCTGAATGTCTATCTATCTACCAAGAATGTCTATCTATCTACCCTGAATGTCTATCTATCTACCAAGAATATATATCTACCAAGAATGTCTATCTATCTACCAAGAATGTCTATCTATCTACACTGAATGTCTATCTATCTACCAAGAATGTCTATCTATCTACCATTAATGTCTATCTATCTACCAAGAATGTCTATCTATCTACACTGAATGTCTATCTATCTACACTGAATGTCTATCTATCTACCAAGAATGTCTATCTATCTACACTGAATGTCTATCTATCTACCAAGAATGTCTATCTATCTACCATTAATGTCTATCTATCTACCATTAATGTCTATCTATCTACCATTAATGTCTATCTATCTACCAAGAATGTCTATCTATCTACACTGAATGTCTATCTACCTACCCAGAATGTCTGTCTATCTACACTGAATGTCTATCTATCTACCAAAGGGGGGCCGTAGCCCAGCGGTAGCGCAGCTGCTCTGGTGTGCCGCGACCCAGGCTCGATTCCAAGTGCAGCCACATTAATTTGGGGCTGGATTGGAATCTTGGCTTGGCTCGCTTGTGCAATTAACGGCCTTGAGAGCCAACCCCCCAAGGCGCAGTGAAGTGTACATGCCTAACAATTGATAAGGTTAGGGCCGCTGTACACTCCTGTGTGAGTGTGTGCCTGCGTAACGTATCCGCGCGCTTGTATGCCTGCTCAGGGGAGTCGGCGGAATGGGCAGTAATGCCTCTCGCCGGTTGTGTGCCAATGACGCTTAAATTGCGCCAGGGTGCACACAACCCCCCTGCCTCTAATAATAAAAAAATCTATCTACCAAGAATGTCTATCTATCTACCAAGAATGTCTATCTATCTACCAAGAATGTCTATCTATCTACCATTAATGTCTATCTATCTACCATTAATGTCTATCTATCTACCAAGAATGTCTATCTACCTACCCTGAATGTCTATCTATCTACCATTAATGTCTATCTATCTACCAAGAATGTCTATCTACCTACCCTGAATGTCTATCTATCTACCATTAATGTCTATCTATCTACCATTAATGTCTATCTATCTACCATTAATGTCTATCTATCTACCATTAATGTCTATCTACCTACCCTGAATGTCTATCTATCTACCATTAATGTCTATCTATCTACCATTAATGTCTATCTATCTACCATTAATGTCTATCTATCTACCATTAATGTCTATCTACCTACCCTGAATGTCTATCTATCTACCATTAATGTCTATCTATCTACCATTAATGTCTATCTATCTACCAAGAATGTCTATCTACCTACCCTGAATGTCTATCTATCTACCATTAATGTCTATCTATCTACCCTGAAAATCTTTCTACGTACATCTATCCTAAATATCTGTGAACCAGACCAACAGTTGCCCAGTTCATCAATAGGCACAAAAACCCAAAAACCAGTAACAGGCAACACTACAAACACAAAAGCAAAACTAAAAGATCATCTAGCAATTACCTTTATTAGTTCGTGTCGCATAATTTTAGCGGAGTACTGCACCTCGTACTCTTCCATAGGCGATGCTGCATCTTCAGCCTCTTGATCGGCCAATGGCGAGTCGATTTCGCCTTCACAAGAATTCCTGCTGACCGTATCTTCGCGCAGCAAATCCATCTCTTCTAGGAGACTGCGGTAGCCTTGGCTTTGCTTGAACCGGCCGTAGAACTGGTCCAGTTCCAGTACCCGGAGTACCTGGCCATTTTATGGGATAGGCTAGCAAAATTGAGCTACCTTGAGCTGGGTGAATCTTAGAATTTTTGAGTGAATCTCAGAACTTGAAGTTGAATCGCAGAACTTAGGAGTGATGAGTCACAGAACTTGAGAGTGAATCTAAAAAGCTAGATAATGAATTTCAGGGAGCTTAAGAGTGAAATCTCAGACTCTTAGAGTTTTTGAGTGAATCTCAGGAGCTAGAGAGTGAATCTCAGAAGCTAGATAATAAATCTCAGGGAGCTTTGAGAGTGAATCTCAGTAAGCTAGAGAGTGAATCTCAGAAGTTAGGAGTGAATCTCAGAAATTTGAAGTGAATCTCAGAAGTTAGCAGTGAATCTCAGAAATTTGAAGTAAATCTCAGAAGTTTGGAGTGAATCTCAGAAGTTAGGAGTGAATCTCAGAAGTTAGGAGTGAATCTCAGAAGTTAGGAGTGAAACTCAGAAGTTAGGAGTGAATCTCAGAAGTTAGGAGTGAATCTCAGAAGTTAGGAGTGAATCTCAGAAGTTTGGAGTGAATCTCAGAAGTTAGGAGTGAATCTCAGAAGTTAGGAGTGAATCTCAGAAGTTTGAAGTGAATCTCAGAAGTTAGGAGTGAATCTCAGAAGTTAGGAGTGAATCTCAGAAGTTAGGAGTGAATCTCAGAAGTTAGGAGTGAATCTCAGAAGTTAGGAGTGAATCTCAGAAGTTTGAAGTGAATCTCAGAAGTTAGGAGTGAATCTCAGAAGTTAGGAGTGAATCTCAGAAGTTAGGAGTGAATCTCAGAAGTTAGGAGTGAATCTCAGAAGTTAGGAGTGAATCTCAGAAGTTAGGAGTGAATCTCAGAAGTTAGGAGTGAATCTCAGAAGTTAGGAGTGAATCTCAGGAGAAGCAAACCTCGGCCCGCAGGTCGTCGAACACGGTCTCGTCAACGCGGCCGGACTGAATCGACTGCTGAGTCCGACGAATCACTCCGGGATTGAGCAGCGGCAGTCGATCTGCCCCACCGGCTCCGCCGCCTCCGCCGCTGCCTCCACCGCCGGCCGAGTCGAAGTACATGGCGAATATTGAAGCCGCCTGCTCAGATATGCTGGCTCGAAGGCTGGCCGCGTCGCGACCTGCGCTGCCTGCGGGAGATTCGAAAAAGTGCGAGATGGGATTTGAAAGCGTGGGATGGGATTTGAAAGCGTGGGATGGGATTCGAAAATATAGGATGGGATTTAAAAATATAGGATGTGATTTGAAAGCGTGGGATGAAATTTGAAAGCGTGGGATGAAATTTGAAAGCGTGGGATGAAATTTGAAAGCGTGGGATACTTTAGAGTAATTAGGAATTCAGAAACTTAAAGTTAAAATTGAAAACTGAGATTAGAATATAACAATGAGGATTACAAAAATGGGGATTATAGAGTAGAAATAGGGATTATAGAGTAGAAATGGGGATTATAGAATAATAGAAATGGGGATTTCAGAGTAGAAATGGGGATTATAGAGTAGAAATGTGGATTATAGAGTAGAAAAAGGGATTTAAGAATACAAATGGGGATTTTAGAGTACAAATGGGGATTATAGAATAGAAATGGGGATTTAAGAGTAGAAATGGGATTATAGAATAAAAATGGGGATTATAGAGTAGAAATGGGGATTTTAGAATAGAAATGGTGATTTTAGAGTAGAAATGGGGATTATAGAGCAGAAATGGGATTTTAGAATAGAAATAGGGATTTTAGAGTAGAAATGGGGATTAGAGTAGAAATGGGGATTATAGAGTAGAAATGGGGATTATATAGTGCAAATGGGGATTTTAGAATAGAAATGGGGATTATAGAGTAGAAATGGGGATTATAGAGTAGAAATGGGGATTATAGAATAGAAATGGGGATTGTAGAGTAGAAATGGGGATTATGGAGTAGAAATGAGAGTAGAAATGGGGATTTAAGAGTACAAATGGGGATTATAGAGTAGAAATGGGGATTAAAGAGTAAAATGGGGATTCAAGAGTAGAAATGGGGATTATAGAATAAAAATGGGGATTCAAGAGTAGAAATGGGGATTTAAGAGTAGAAATGGGGATTATAGAGTAGAATTGGGGATTTAAGAGTAGAAATGGGGATTATAGAGTAGAATTGGGGATTTAAGAGTAGAAATGGGGATTATAGAGTAGAATTGGGGATTTAAGAGTAGAAATGGGGATTATAGCACAAACCGGTCTGCTGTTGGGTACGGCCGAACAAATTAAACATAATAGAGGCGGCAGACAGCCGAAAGCCTTCAATATTGAGGAAGAAGTCCAAGTAGCGAACGGCATTGATCGTCACCAAAAACTCGTAGAAATAATTCAACGCTAAACTATTCTTCATCACCGAGTCGAATGGCAATTGATGCAGATTGCTGGCAGATTTTTGTTTAGTCAAAGTACTCGGCTGAATAGTCTGAGTGACCAAGTCCAAGTGGTTTGCTGCCGGTTGTAAAACTCGAATTCTTTCTTCGCATTTAGTTCGAATATAGTCTAAACTTGACAGCTGCTGCTTGATACCGTTGAGTTCGTCTCTGCCAGACTGGCCATCTGTCTGGTAGTCAGCCTTAGTAGGCTGATTGGTAGGCAGACCGCCGCCGCCAGTGGCCGCGTCTTGAGATCGAAGCCGGGACATCTCCGAGTTCACGAACTCTGGGCAGGGGAGAGAAATGTGCACACTGGTATTGTGGGCATCTTCTGCACAGTGCTAACCTTCTTTGAAGGGTTGTTGTAGCCTTGTAGGAGGTTGTGGCCTAGTAGGGGGTTGTAGCCTTGTAGGGGGTTGTGGCCTAGTAGGGGGTTGTGGCCTTGTAGGGGGTTGTGGCCTAGTAGGGGGTTGTGGCCTTGTAGGGGGTTGTGGCCTAGTAGGGGGTTGTGGCCTTGTAGGGGGCGGTAGCCTAATGGGGGAGTGGGGGTTGTAGCCTAGTGGGGGGATTGGGCGTTAGTGGGGGAGTGGGGGGGTTGTGGCCTAGTGGGGGGTTGTGGCCTAGTGGGGGTTGTGGCCTAGTAGGGGGCTGTGGCCTTGTAGGGGGCTGTAGTCTTGTAGGGGGTTGTGGCCTAGTAGGGGGTTGTGGCCTAGTAGGGGGCTGTGGCCTTGTAGGGGGCTGTGGCCTTGTAGGGGGTTGTAGCCTAATGGGGGAGTGGGGGGTTGTAGCCTAGTGGGGGGATTGGGCGTTAGTGGGGGAGTGGGGGGTTGTGGCCTAGTGGGGGGTTGTGGCCTAGTGGGGGGTTGTGGCCTAGTGGGGGGGTTGTAGCCCAGTGGTTAGAGTGTCGGACTCACGCCTTGAAGGTCGGGAGTTCGATTCTCGACCAATTCGGAATAATTTTTGTGCCCTTAAGCAAGACTCTTAACTCCGCATTGCTTCAGTTCACCCCGATGTAAAATGGGTGCCAGCATTAGCTGGGGTAATTGAGGGTGTATGTGGCGACCCCCCAGTCCTTGGACTGAACAGCCGTACGCAGCCTTCAGATGCGCCGCGCAATAGCTGCGGCTGAGCTGTCGGTTGCACATCTGCCCAATAGGGCAGGTGTAATAAATAATAATTATATTTTTTTATTACTACAAAGCATATATACAATACTATATAAGATTGCATAGTAGTCTCACACACGCAAACTCACTCACCTAGCAAAGCTTTAACCTCTCCGTCCACCTCAGCAGTGAGAACAGCCTGCATCAGGAATTCATAAGCGTATGCGTCCTCTCGGCTAAACCAGATGATGTTCTGATTGACGTAATCTGGACTAGCAAATAGCTCAATAGTGGGCTGCAGTAAGTAGTTCACTGCTATGTCTGTTAACAGTGACCGACTCGGGCTGGCCTGAGAGAAAGGCAAGGGGCGGGGAGATCAATATGTATTTTTAAATAAAAATGTATGCACAAAATAGTCATTAAAGTATTTATTGTGAATTTATGCGCCAATGCAGTGTTTGGTCATCACAGTTATGTGTCATCACGGTAACGGATCATTACAACCACGGGTCATAACAATCACGGGTCATTACAATCATGAGTCATTACAATCACGGGTCATAACAATCACAGGTCATTACAATCATGAGTCATTACAATCATGAGTCATTACAATCACGGGTCATTACAATCATGAGTCATTACAATCATGAGTCATTACAATCACAGGTCATTACAATCATGAGTCATTACAATCACGGGTCATTACAATCATGAGTCATTACAATCACAGGTCATTACAATCATGAGTCATTACAATCATGAGTCATTACAATCATGAGTCATTACAATCACAGGTCATTACAATCATGAGTCATTACAATCACGGGTCATTACAATCACGGATTATTTCAATCACGGGTCATTACAATCATGAGTCATTACAATCATGAGTCATTACAATCATGAGTCATTACAATCACAGGTCATTACAATCATGAGTCATTACAATCATGAGTCATTACAATCATGAGTCATTACAATCACGGATTATTTCAATCACGGGTCATTACAATCATGAGTCATTACAATCATGAGTCATTACAATCATGAGTCATTACAATCACGGATTATTTCAATCACGGGTCATTACAATCATGAGTCATTACAATCATGAGTCATTACAATCATGAGTCATTACAATCATGAGTCATTACAATCACAGGTCATTACAATCATGAGTCATTACAATCACGGTTCATTACAATCATGAGTCATTACAATCATGAGTCATTACAATCACGGGTCATTAAAAATTACTGAGACACTAGAATGATAGATTATAAAATCTCAGGTATGAAGGCTTCGGGGTTCATATTAGCTACGAAATGAGTACCAATATCGAAGGGTCAGTCTACCTGAAATTCCTGCGTGGGCAGCAGCAGACACAGCACAGTGTCAGCCAGGTCCCGGAGGAACCCCTCCTGACCGGGGCCTTCAGTCAGGCAGCCGCGACTGTCCCGCCGGTCCTCCATGTCGCACTCCAGCCGAAAGAAAGTCGCCTCCAAGTCGTCAGGTCGTAGCGACTGCTCCAGACTGCGACGGTACAGTCGGATGTGACAGCCGAACTCTTCTGGAACCTGGAATTCGGAAAATCTGTCTGTCACATGTCGCATCTAATCTCACTGTCACATTCCTAATCTCGCTGTCACATTCCTAATCTCACTGTCACATTCCTAATCTCGCTGTCACATTCCTAATCTCACTGTCACATTCTTAATCTCACTGTCACATTCTTAATCTCACACTCACATTCTCACTGTCATTCTCACATTCCTAATCTCACTGTCACATTCTTAATCTCACTCTCACATTCTTAATCTCACTGTCACATTCCTAATCTCACTGTCACATTCTTAATCTCACTGTCACATTCTTAATCTCACACTCACATTCTTAATCTCACTGTCACATTCTTAATCTCACTCTCACATTCCTAATCTCACTGTCACATTCTTCATCTCACTGTCACATTCCTAATCTCACTGTCACATTCTTAATCTCACTGTCACATTCTTAATCTCACTGTCACATTCCTAATCTCACTGTCACATTCTTAATCTCACTCTCACATTCTTAATCTCAATGTCACATTCCTAATCTCACTGTCACATTCTTAATCTCACTGTCACATTCCTAATCTCACTGTCACATTCTTAATCTCACTCTCACATTCCTAATCTCACTGTCACATTTTTAATCTCACTGTCACATTCTTAATCTCACTCTCACATTCCTAATCTCACTGTCACATTCTTAATCTCACTGTCACATTCTTAATCTCACTGTCACATTCCTAATCTCACTGTCAAATTCTTAATCTCACTGTCATCACATTCCTAATCTCACTGTCACATTCTTAATCTCACTGTCACGTTCTTAATCTCACTGTCATCACATTCCTAATCTCACTGTCACGTTCTTAATCTCACTGTCATCACATTCCTAATCTCACTGTCACATTCTTAATCTCACTCTCACATTCCTAATCTCACTGTCACATTCTTAATCTCACTCTCACATTCCTAATCTCACTGTCACATTCTTAATCTCACTGTCACATTCTTAATCTCACTCTCACATTCCTAATCTCACTGTCACATTCTTAATCTCACTGTCACATTCCTAATCTCACTGTCACATTCTTAATCTCACTGTCACATTCCTAATCTCACTGTCAAATTCTTAATCTCACTGTCACATTCCTAATCTCACTGTCACATTCTTAATCTCACTGTCACATTCTTAATCCCACTCTCACATTCCTAATCTCACTGTCACATTCTTAATATCACTGTCACATTCCTAATCTCACTGTCACATTCCTAATCTCACTCCCACATTCCTAATCTCACTGTCACATTCCTAATCTCACTCCCACATTCCTAATCTCACTGTCACATTCCTAATCTCATTGTCATCACATTCCTAATCTCACTGTCACCTTCTTAATCTCACTCTCAAATTCCGGGTATGAATTGGAATGACTGCTGGCTTGAGTTGCGGCACTTTTATAACTGACTAATTAACTCAACCAACCCATTCTTATCTTACCTGCTGAGTGAGATAATCGGTCCAAGCTGCGGAGGCGCACCTGGCGGCAATATTAGTCATCAGCTGATGCAGCAGTTTGCGCATCTCAGTGGGGGGCAATTTATCATCGCTGACTCCGTCGTACCAATCGGCCACGTAGTCGCGCATCACGTGATCCAGAATTTCGTTTAACAATGCGTCTATGCGAGCATGACCGCTGATGGAGCGACGCTGTTGCTCCTTGTTGTAAAACATGTAAAACATAGATTATATGAGCACGCAAACACTATGACAAGATAACCAATGACATGACATAACTAGTGACAATAATCTATGACCAGATGCTCAATGATCAGGTGACCAGATATTATATGACAAGATGGTCTATGACCAGGTGACCAGATACTCTATGAGCAGATGCTCTTTGACCAGATGCTCTATGACCAGATGCTCTATGACCAGATGCTCTATGACCAGATGCTCTATGACCAGATGCTCTATGACCAGGTGCTCTATAACCAGGTGCTCTGTGACCAGATGCTATATAATTAGATACTATATGACCAGATGCTCTATGATCAGATGCTCTATGATCAGATGCTTTATGATCAGATGCTTTATGACCAGATGCTTTATGACCAGATGCTTTATGACCAGATGCTTTATGACCAGATAATCTATGATCTGCTACCCTATGACCAGATAGATACTATGAACTATACTCTATGACTAGATACTTCAGGATCACATTAGTTTTCATGAACAAATCAAGCTTCATGACCAGATAATGACCAACTGAAATTCATAATTCAAATTTTGAATTCAAAGCACCTGTTCAATAGCTTGCTGTCTATAGTTCAAATGCTCCTGCCGATACCAATGAATCACTCGGCCAATGCCTCGACTCTGTCGACACTCTCCGCTGCTATGATCGACGCCGAACGCGGAACCGAGCATGGAACCGACCTGGGCGAGGCGAAGCAGACAGCCGGCACCGAAGCAGATGAGGCAAACAGCGCCAGTAAACAGTAGCCCTGGGCCAAGTAGGCATATGGCCGCCACAACTACCGTTGCCAACCAGGCCATTGGCGATAATTGGCCAACAACCGATGCGGCCGCATTGCTACTACTACTACTACTACTAGTTAGACTACTAGCAGCAGTAGTATGGGTAGTTTCTTCACTTTCTTGCCGCTGTATTTGCTGGTCTACTTGAGTCATGCCTGTGCATTGCTAAAATGCACTGATTAGCTTAGCAAAACAAATGCACTTCCTTCTTTGGTGCTTCAAGGTCTCTCGTATTTGTGATTTAGTAGAAAAGTCGCATGCAGTAGTATAATAATAGGGGTGTTTACGTGAACTGCAACAAATTTAAAAAATACTATATTAGAACTAACATACGCAAACAACTCCGATACTCTGAAATTCCTAACTTTAACTGGAATCCTATAAGTTTATCTTGGACTTAATATGCTTTTTAAGGGAATCCCTATTCAGGGGAATCTCTATTCAGGGGAATCCTTATTCAGTGGAATCCCTATTCAGGGGAATCCGTATTCCGGGGAATCCCTATTCAGGAGAATCCTTATTCTGGGGAATCCCTATTGCGGGGAATCCCTATTCAGGGGAATCCGTATTCCGGGGAATCCCTACTCAGGAGAATCCTTATTCTGGGGAATCCCTATTCCGGGGAATCCCTATTCAGGGAATCCCTATTTAGGAGAATACTTATTTAGGGGAATCTCTATTCAGAGGAATCCCCTATTTGATAGAGTAATCCATACAGCTCGTACTAATAAAAAGTTCTGAGAACCCATGTTTTTGGAAGTACCTAGTCCTAAAGTTCTCTATTAAAGAAGTTACAAACTCCTGAAAGAATCTTAACGTTAGAACTGTTTTAACAGCTGAAAATGAAAAAAATTAAGATGACAAGAATATTTCCGCTCGTCAATCCAACATTTTTGACACATTACGCGTAAATGCTGGCAGCAATTTTCCAATTAATTTCTTTATTTTATCAACCTACAGTTCTTAAGCGTAATTGAACAGAATATGCTAGTGCAAGGCAACGAACGCAATCGTTTGCAGAAATGCTCAACTAACAAGAATACGAAGCACTACCCCTAGCATAAAATAGTGCAGTTTAAACTCATTTAAAATGCTTTAACGCTACATTTCAAGGCGATAAATTGAAAGTCATATTTTCATTACATAAAAACAATTTAGACACGCTAATCCACCTACTCGTAAGTAGGCAAGCTGCGAATATTAAAGAGAAATTTGACCCAAGTAAAAAACTCTCCACCCTTCTAAATACGAGTAATTAAACCTTCGACTTTGTCGGCTTTTTCTTTTGATGTCGCTTTGCCCCGCCGCCGCTGCCGCCGGCCCGCCGACCTAGCTGCAGAGCGGCCCTGGCTGAGTACAAAGGATCCGCCGCCTTACGCTGCCTTCTACGCTGATCAGCCGTCATTGGAATTGACGGCCCAGCGCCGCCGCTGCCTCCGAAGCGGCGTCCTTTGATCTCCTTATCAGTGGAGGAGGCGCCGCCACTTTTGGTTTCTTTACCAGCACCGCCGCCGCCGCTGCCGCCGCCAAATCTAGGATTCCTACGGCGCCTTTTATGACCGCCGCCGCCTCCAGTGACAATATCGCGCAACGCATCCGGCACAATGTACTCGGGCACATGACGCAGATGTGCCTGCACTCGGGCAGTGTGCAGCTCTTTATCGTGCCGTAGCAGGTGCAAATCTCTGGGATTGTCGGCAAAATGAGCCCGTAGTTTGGCCGAGTTGAGCAGCTCCTGGCGGATTTCGCGGACCCGCGATTCGCGCACGGCCGCGCTGGTCACGGCACGCATGGCGTCCCGGGCTCGGTAGCTGCGAGACAAGTTTTAAGAGACCCGATAGATCTGTGACCACGTGGATTAAAACTATGGCTAGATAGTTCTATGATCAGATGGTTCTATGACCGTATGGATTCTATGACTAGATAGATCTATGATCATGTTGATTAAAACTATGACCAGATAGATCTATGACCATGCGGATTCTATGACCAAATAGATCTATGAGAATGCGGATTCTATGACCAAATAGATCTATGACCATGCGGATTCTATGACCAGATGGATCTATGATCATGTTGATTCAAAAATCAGATTGATCTATGACCATGCGGATTCTATGACCAGATAGATCTATGAACATGCGGATTCTATGACCAGATAGATCTATGACCATGCGGATTCTATGACCAGATGAATCTATGATCATGTTGATTTAATGATCAGATAGATCTATGACCATGCGGATACTATGACCAGATAGATCTATGATCATGTTGATTCAAAAATCAGATTGATCTATGACCATGCGGATTCTATGACCAAATAGATCTATTATCATGTCGGTAGATTGTCAGTAGTGTCGTGTAGATTATCATGTCGGTAGATAAGACTTATAACTATGTGAATCCCATAACCGGGAAGATTCCTAGGTAGATTAAGTAGTGCCCAACCTCGAGATAAATAAACATAGTAGGAAAACCCACAAACTGCTACTGTGAGTACAGTCGAATTAATAAAATATAGAATAAAACAAAACTCACCGAAATCCATCCAACTCTTCCATTCGAAATTGAAACGGACGCAATTCCTGACCAACTAGTGCTTCAATTTTAGCCAGCTTGTCCGAGTCCTGCTCCGAGGCAACAAAGGACAGGGCGGTGCCCTGCTGACCAGCCCGGGAAGTCCTACCAACCCGATGCACGTAGGCCTTAGCGGACGCTGGCAGCTCGAAGTTGATCACGTTGCTAACTAATTGAAAGTCAACACCGCGCGACACGCCAAACTCTCGGTCGCCTTGCTGACGAACCCGACGCTTTTTCTGCTTGGAAGATCCGTCTTCCTGCCCGCCGTTGTCTCCCTCGTCGCCAGCTTGCCCATCCGAGAAGCTGCGGTCCGACGCTATCAGAATGTCGTACAAACCTTTGTTAAACTGTTGCACAACGTGGCACCTGGTTGCTAGGGGCAGTTCCGAGTTAAGTAGAACAGAACGAATAGCAAACTGTTCGAGGAATAGTTTGACCCGGTAGCCGCGATCCACGGTGTTGACAAATATTAGAGACTTGCCGCGGATCAGGCGCAGCTTGATTAGAGAGTAGAGCAGCACAAATCTGCAAACAGTTTCAAGTTTAACTGGCCGAGGGGTTGTCGCGCGATTCAGAGCCATGATGGCCAACCCCCAAGGCACACAGAGAGTGTACATGCCTGATGATTAGAAAGTCAATGGGCCGCTGTACACCCTGTGTGAGCGTGTGAGATTGCTGAGATGTCAAGGCTTACTGGGGGAATTGCTGAGATGTCAAGGCTTACTGGGGGAATTGCTGAGATGTCAAGGCTTACTGGGGGAATTGCTGAGATGTTAAGGCTGATGGGGGGGGGGGAATTGCTGAGATGTCAAGGCTTACTGGGGGAATTGCTGAGATGTCAAGGCTTACTGGGGGAATTGCTGAGATGTCAAGGCTTACTGGGGGAATTGCTGAGATGTCAAGGCTTACTGGGGGAATTGCTGAGATGTCAAGGCTGATGGGGGGGAATTGCTGAGATGTCAAGGCTTACTGGGGGAATTGCTGAGATGTTAAGGCTGATGGGGGAATTGCTGAGATGTCAAGGCTTACTGGGGGAATTGCTGAGATGTCAAGGCTTACTGGGGGAGTTGCTGAGATGTTAAGGCTGATGGGGGAATTGCTGAGATGTCAAGGCTTACTGGGGGAATTGCTGAGATGTCAAGGCTTACAGGAGGAATTGCTGAGATGTCAAGGCTTACTGGGGGAATTGCTGAGATGTCAAGGCTTACTGGGGGAATTGCTGAGATGTTAAGGCTTACTGGGGGAATTGCTGAGATGTCAAGGCTTACTGGGGGAATTGCTGAGATGTCAAGGCTTACTGGGGGAATTGCTGAGATGTCAAGGCTTACTGGGGGAATTGCTGAGATGTTAAGGCTGATGGGGGAATTGCTGAGATGTCAAGGCTTACTGGGGGAATTGCTGAGATGTCAAGGCTTACTGGGGGAATTGCTGAGATGTCAAGGCTGATGGGGGGAATTGCTGAGATGTCAAGGCTTACTGGGGGAATTGCTGAGATGTTAAGGCTGATGGGGGAATTGCTGAGATGTCAAGGCTTACTGGGGAATTGCTGAGATGTCAAGGCTTACTGGGGGAGTTGCTGAGATGTTAAGGCTGATGGGGAATTGCTGAGATGTCAAGGCTTACTGGGGGAATTGCTGAGATGTCAAGGCTTACAGGAGGAATTGCTGAGATGTCAAGGCTTACTGGGGGAATTGCTGAGATGTCAAGGCTTACTGGGGAATTGCTGAGATGTTAAGGCTTACTGGGGGAATTGCTGAGATGTCAAGGCTTACTGGGGAATTGCTGAGATGTCAAGGCTTACTGGGGAATTGCTGAGATGTCAAGGCTTACTGGGGGAATTGCTGAGATGTTAAGGCTGATGGGGGAATTGCTGAGATGTCAAGGCTTACTGGGGGAATTGCTGAGATGTCAAGGCTTACTGGAGGAATTGCTGAGATGTCAAGGCCTCCCCTTTGTTGCCTCCCCAACGAGGGGGGGGGGGCGCTGATAGCTAGTAAAAGTCTAAAGTCAGTAAGTACACACCGAATCAATATTCAAGTTCAAGGTCAAAGTAAAAACGGAAGTCAGAACAGGACTACAAAAAACTACAATTTTCTCGTCTCATATACCCGTAAACGTGAGGATTTACGCGTAAGCGATATGTATTGCGGAAATTTGAAAAAATCACCAACCTAGAAAAACAGAGCCAGCAAGTACTGAGACCATATTTCTAAAATATTAAAAAAATGTGGAAACGAAACACAATACTGCATAAAAACATTTCACTCCGACTATAGTTTCGTCAACCATAATTATCGATCTAGTATTTCACGCCCACACTGACCGTAGAAGAAGTGCAGATTTTTTTGTGCGGGAACCATATGACAGAAGCCTTTGAGCTCAGTGCCTTGCTTTGATATTTTGAGAGGAACTAAAACAGCAGAGTACTGTTAGTGAGAGTAATTTCCCACATGCTGAAATCCCATTTTTCCCAACATGCTGAAATCCCATGATCCTTTTCCCATGCTGAAATCCCATGATCCTTTCCACTGCTGAAATCCCATGATCCCTATCCACTGCTGAAATCCCATGATCCTTTTCACTGCTGAAATCCCATGGTCCCTTTCCACTGCTGAAATCCCATGATCCTTTTCCAAATGCTGAAATCCCATGATCCTTTTCCAACATGCTGAAATCCCATGATCCTTTTTCACTGCTGAAATCCCATGGTCCTTTTCCACTGCTGAAATCCCATGATCCCTTTCCACTGCTGAAATCCCATGATCCCTTTCCACTGCTGAAATCCCATGATCCTTTTCCAAATGTTGAAATCCCATGATCCTTTTCCAAATGTTGAAATCCCATGATCCTTTTTCACTGCTGAAATCCCATGGTCCTTTTCCACTGCTGAAATCCCATGATCCCTTTCCACTGCTGAAATCCCATGATCCCTTTCCACTGCTGAAATCCCATGATCCCTTTCCACTGCTGAAATCCCATGATCTCTTTCAAATGCTGAAATCCCATGATCCCATTCCACTGCTGAAATCCCATGATCCTTTTCCAAATGTTGAAATCCCATGATCCTTTTTCACTGCTGAAATCCCATGGTCCTTTTCCACTGCTGAAATCCCATGATCCCTTTCCACTGCTGAAATCCCATGATCCCTTTCCACTGCTGAAATCCCATGATCCCTTTCCACTGCTGAAATCCCATGATCCCTTTCCACTGCTGAAATCCCATGATCCTTTTCCACTGCTGAAATCCCATGATCCCTTTCCACTGCTGAAATCCCATGATCCCTTTCCACTGCTGAAATCCCATGATCCCTTTCCACTGCTGAAATCCCGTGATCCCTTTCCACTGCTGAAATCCCATGATCCCTTTCCACTGCTGAAATCCCGTGATCCCTTTCCACTGCTGAAATCCCATGATCCCTTTTCACTGCTGAAATCCCATGATTCTTTTCTACTGCTGAAATCCCGTGATCCCTTTCCACTGCTGAAATCCCATGATCCTTTTTTACTGCTGAAATCCCATGATCCCTTTCAAATGCTGAAATCCCATGATCTCTTTCAAATGCTGAAATCCCATGATCCCTTTCCACTGCTGAAATCCCATGATCCCTTTCCACTGCTGAAATCCCATGATCCCTTTCCATTGCTGAAATCCCATGATCCTTTTCCACTGCTGAAATCCCATGATCCTTTTCCAAATGCTGAAATCCCATCCTTTTCCCACCTGCTGAAATCCCATGATCCTTTTCCACCTGCTGAAATCCCATATTTTCACACACTCAAATCTTATCCTTTTCCCCACATGCTGAAATCCCATGATCCTTTTCCCCACATGCTGAAATCCCATTCTTTAACAGAGAGAAATGCTATCGTTTTCCCCCACCGAAATCCCATCCATTTCCCAACACTGAAATCCCATCCTTAACTTTAAGCCACAGAAATCCCATCCCTACAAACCCGCAAGCCACACAGAAATCCCATCCAGCACTAAAAGCAGCAGACATCATAAATCAAGCAATGACCCACCTGTCTTCCTCGGAGCAGCGCACCGAATACTGCAACAGCTGATCGGGGCCGGGCAGCAAAGCGGATTCGGTCAGCTCCACCCGACTCCAAACGCCAGCTTTAAGCAACGCCTTGCGTAATCTTTTAACATCGCCGCTGCCCAGCGTAGCGGACACCAGAATCGCTTGAAACTTGGCCGGCATCAGCTGTCTCAACTGTTTGAAATCCTCCTCGTAGCCAAAGCTGAACACTAGATCGGCCTCGTCGACAACTACTGTTAGTAGTTTATCGGGTTCCAACGTTAAACTGCCGGCATTGACGTGGGCTAGTAAGCCGCTAGGAGTGCCAACAACAATGTCGGGCCGTTCAAGCAGCTGAGGCCGAAGCACGTCTGTACTGGCGTGGGCGGAGGCGTCCACGCAGCGGATTAGGCGCGAGCAGTAAGCTGTTAGTTGGGCAACGGCGCCAGCCGCCTGGGCGCAGAGTTCTTTGGTTGGCGCCAGAATTAGGGCGCGAGTGGCTGCGCGCTCGGCGGAGTCCTCTGGGAGAGCCTTCGATTTTTTGGGTAATTAAATTGAGGGTAAAACCTGTGAGCTTTGAGTTGACTTTGATTTTTATATTGGGGGCGGATAGGCTGCAGGATGGGGGCGGATAGGCTGAAGATTGGGGCGGATAGGCTGTAAGATTGGGGCGGATAGGCTGTAAGATGGAGGCGGATATGCTGTAAGATTGGGGCGGATAGGCTGAAGATTGGGGCGGATAGGCTGTAAGATTGGGGCGGATAGGCTGTAAGATTGGGGCGGATAGGCTGTAAGATTTGGGCGGATAGGCTGTAAGATTGGGGGAAGATAGGCTGTAAGATTGGGGCGTATAGGCTGTAATATAGGGGCGGATAGGCTGTAAAATGGGCGGATAGGCTCTAAAAGGGGGCGGATAGGTTGTAAGGTAGGGGGTGGATAGGCTGTAAGATAGGGGCGGATAGGATGTAAAAGGGGCGGATAGGCTGTAATATAGGGGCGGATAGGCTGTAAGATGGAGCGGATCGGCTGTAAGGTTGGAGCTAGGAAATAGGGGCTATTATTCAAACAGTCACAAGCTCTGTGAAAAAAATGACATGAAATTACCGTTTTAATCTGCAGAATCTTCTCCACAATAGGAACAGCGAATGCTCCAGTTTTGCCGCTGCCTGTTCGGGCCCAGGCGAGCACATTTTTACCATCGAGAATGAGGGGAATCACGTGACGCTGAATCTCTGTTGGCTCGAACCAATTCAGGTCGGAGATGGCCTAAACAGGATTGTGAAATTAAATTTGTAAGATTAGAGTAGATACTGTGCAGTGTACAGGTTCTGCTAACTTGCTTTTAGTGCTAATTTAAACTTTAGATTTTTTAATTTTTTAGGGTTAATTTGAACAAAAATGGGTATATTCTGATTTTTGATCAGCTAAGCATGTATTATAACAAATAGCAATTTGACTCTATTTTGACCTTAATTTTTACATTGTTAATGTACATTTTATAAGTATACATGTACATTATATACAAATAGAAAAATATTAGCTTTTATATTATAGAATTTAAAATTAAAATTTAAGTTTAAGTTTAAGAAGACAAATTATTTGAAATTATTGTTTGTGCAATGGTGATATACATTTGGCAACTTGTAAGATTTGTGACACAAAAAAGTGTAGAGTCACCAATAAGACCCATTTGTCGAATGCTTTTAGAAAAGCCTACAAGTAAAAGTACAAAGTGAATTTATTTATTTATATCTTTAAATATTTACATTCTTATATAAAAATAAATAAGACACTGTTAAAAAGTGGTAGGTTAAGCTATTGCTATTATTATTTATTTCAATACTATATTATACTGACTGACTGATAGACAAACTAACCATTGAATTTAATGTCATTAAAATTTATGGCAAATTAGGGAAGTACGGATATATATAGGCTATAAAAAAAATTAGATGTCTTTATAGATAAAAATATTGAAAAAAATTCTAGTTATGACAAAACTCTAATATGGACTTCTAGTTTGGTACTCTAATAGCATACATGCCCAACCTTAATTAAACCTAGCCAATGTGACAGTTTTCTACAAAAATGCAACATGCCTATATCTAGAAAGCCTTAAGTAGGCAATAAAACTTTGCTCTAAATGCAATTTAAAACTTTTCACTTTCTTCAACTATTCAATTTTTTTCTCTTTGGATTTGTTTATTTTTTAATCACTTATATAAGTTTTTTTACTTTTATTCCATTTTATGTGTAATATCTATTGTATTTTTAGGACTTTATACTAAGTAGCTCTTTGCATATTTTGGTGCTTAGTAGTTAATAGCTTTGCAACATACCTGCCTTAGCAAGCTTGTCACCTACCACAACTTTCTTTAAGTGAATTAATGTTTGTTTTTCAATTGATATATTCTTGAAAATCTTCTAAAGATAAAAATTAAATATTTTTGTTTAAAATGAGTAGCAATGCTCTATTTGATAATTAATAAATGAGAGATAAGATATAGCATATAAATAAATATTAATAAAAATCAATACAATTTCCAAATATAAGTTTGCACAAACAATGTTTATTGTCAACTATCTTAGCTATAAAACCATTTTGCATGTATCATTTTAAAGCTAAGATTAATATGAATATGAAAGCAAAAAAGAGTAGTTTTAAAATAGGCATGGTTTAATAAACTATTAAATTTAAAACAATTTTAGCCAAAATGAAAGCAATGACTAATTAGTATATTACTATGCTTTTTTGGATCAATGTATCTAAAAATAGTTTTAGTTTTAATAGGCCTAAATAAATCAAGGCTCCTTTGATCCATAAATATCTACTACAAAGATGGCCAGAACAGGTCAATTTTGTTACAAACTATAGATAATTGTTTTGAAGTAATGTCCGTTTGAATATCTGTTAGAAAAAACCTACATATTAACTTTTACTAGTATATAAATATATAATGGGGTTGGATAAAATTCAACTTTCAAGATTTTTGAGAATTAGTATTTTTTATTACAATATGATACAAGATTTGATTAAGACAAAGATTTTAGACTTCATTAATTTTGCAACTGGGAAGACTATATGTATACCCAAAAAATTCCATTATTTTTGGTACATACTGATATAAAGCAAATATGAAGTTAAGATTTTGCAGAATTATTTTCTATTACTTTGTTAATTTTGAAACTTTATTATTAGATTATAGTGATTTAGATATTTAATTCATATAATAAGACAAAGCTAAATATAGTCACATAAGTTTTAAGGATACATACATTTTTTAGACAAGGACTAAATCCCTTGGCTTAATAAATATGGATAGTAAGCTTCATTACTAACTTGCAAACACTTAAGATAACCTCTCAGGCTGCTACTACCTACCTTCCCTGCCTATGTTGCAAGTGCACATGCACAAGGGGCCTTTCCTCTGTCTTTTACACTCTAGATCATGTAGTATATTCCCAAAAATTTGGATATGCATTGGCCTTGCATACCAAAAGTAGGCGGGCACCCGGGCATAATTAATGTGTATCACTCCTAAGAAAATAGTGTGTTTGTACACCTGGCATGCACTTTATAGAATCATACAGAAGAGTTATTGTGAAGTAGAAAAAAAGATAAAAAAGTTTTTTAGCGTGAATTTCAAGCTTTCTAGGTTTTTAAGCTTGTATAAATCATTTAAATATATATTTGCATGTTTCAACTTTCTACTATAATTAGTATTGTTAAAAAAACAGAAAATTAACCAAATTATTTGCCAAAAGGGTTCATCGTACAATTAAAAAAAGGTTATTTATTGTCACAACTTAAAAAAGTCATTTATTATCGGAACACCAGCATAGCTTTGAGAATTGGCATACAGTCAATTTTTTACATGCATTTGTAACTATTCAATTTTTGTTCAGGTATGCACCTAGCATGATCCAGACTATGGTGTGTCTTAGACTTAATATATAAATATATATTCATATTTGTATAAATATTAAATAAAAAGTTATACAATATTACTAAGGGCTAATTTAAAATCTGCTAGATCTAAGTCTACCTCTAAATTATTCAATTTTATTAGTAATATATCCAACATGGGATCTAAAATTATTAATAGTTAAATTTACAAAGGTAAGCCTACCTATAGTTCTACCATTTAAATTTTAATTAAATATTGTAAAGTTAGGTATCCAAATGCAGACTTATATTTGTATATAACACTAAATATATAACAGCAACATAATCATAATCTACATGATTAAAAACTTACACTTAGTAATGCAGGGTTTAAACTAAAGCTCTCAAACTCCATCTTTGTATGTCTACTAAAGCAAGGACAATGTGAAGGATTCAATGACAATATTCAGTGTTAGTTTATTAATTACTACTTTCAGGCTTTGGAAAAAAACAATAAATATAGTTTCTCGCTTTTTGTTTTACACAGAAAACTTTAAAAAACACTTTTCCTGAATTATTAACTAAACGGTAGGCGAGTTTTACAGGGTCTACCTACAATAGTACAATACAAATGGTTACCTTTAGGTGTACGTTCGTCGTCGCTTACGCTTAAATTTACTTTATGTCTTGTAAAATATTAGTTTTAAAATTACAATGAAAATTAGCTTTACACAAACAAACACTTTTGTAAAAAGCTTTTTATTTTATATTTAAAGTGTTATTGTTTAAATTTTTTGTTAAAAAATCCGATATTGCTTTACTAATCGAATAAATTAGACCTATGAAACTGCACAATTTTTTAAATATATATTTGGTCAACATTTCGTCGTGCAAAAATGTTTTATATGATAGTTATACATGCAGTAACGTGTATTGCCAGAAGTTTTCGTTGCGTATGATTCATTAGCTAAAAGATATTCACTCTTTTTCCTAGCGTAGACGAGCGTATAATGAATTTAGATCTAGATTAGTTTGGGTAACACGGCTTAGATGTTACCCACAGATCGATCGACATTCATGTCAGATTGTCAGGTCATCTTTGGGTTTTAAGCGCTATCTTTATTCAACTCTAACGACTCATTCCTACCACCTGAAGCTGCATTAAAGTACATGCCTGGTGAATGATTTTTTTAATTTTGGAGTCTGACTAATTAATAAGTTGATTGACTGCAATTAAGGACAACTAATAGAGCAATTCGTATGTACTTTCAGTAGTCCTTGATTAACTGGGAATTGCATCACTTTCCAATTCACTGCGACCTTCACCTTTAATTAAATTACCCACTGATCTAGTTGGCCGGCATGGCTAAAAAAACTGAAAAAATTGAGCTATCTAAATCCACACTTCAAACTGAGTCGAAGCACATTGGGTATTTTTATAGTAATTTTTCACTGTTGATTTAAAATTCTGTCTCAAACTCTACCCATGATTAAAGCAAATTAGCAAAAGCGCAATTGTGCTTATTTGGAGCCAAAGTGACAGCTAATGATCATAAATCATCAAACTGTCAAAAAGAGAAGAAAAATGATAGCTAGAAGATCACTTTCCATGCGCCAAAAGTGACAGGTGATCTCGTCATCGTTATAATTAAAATCAGTCCAAACAACATGCAGGTTGACCTCTCTAGACACAAACAGCTCAAACAGTTCATTTACATGTGATGTACATATGCAAGCGGCAGCCGATTTAAACCTGAGAAATGGTTGAAGCACTCCCCCGACTATGACTAAATGCACGTACATGTGGTAAATCTGATGAGGAAGTATGCACAAATGCGCGAGTTGCCCCGGAAAGAGCTGAGATTGATAGATAATGAAAAATCAGTAGGAAAGAGAGAATGAGGCTGCGTGACCACCCACCCCATTATCCTGTCTTTCCGTTGCATGGCAGCACGTAATTAAATGTGTCAAGTGTACAATTGATTCAATCGATTACTCGTTTATACGCAAAGCATCGAGAGAGTTTTTAATTGCATCCAAACTTTCTGACTAATGCCTTCGTGTGTTCCAAAGAAGGAGACACTGATTCATAGGGTGTGTACATTGACAAATGCAATTACAGCACGCAGGGTAGGGTTGGCTTTGGTAGACGCGCGGATTTGCTTGGTTCGCATTGTTCATATATGCGCATCGAAATTTTTTTCTTGCTAACTGCTTCTATGGGGATGTATAGATGACGTAATCAGAGATAGGGCTTTGGTTGGGGGAGGCTGGGTCCGTGCTGTGAAAAGATCTGCTTGCTTCGTCAAAATGTACATTGGGATTGAGAGAGAGGCCGGTCGAATTTCGTTGACAACTAGAAATGGAAAGGTTTGGTCAGAGAATAGGGGTGTATGTGTGTTTTGGCTTTATTCAAAATGGTCTGTGCTGCGAAGACGAGTCCATTGACCATTGGGTGTTTGCTGTTTTGCCAATTCAGTATACTGAACCTGTTAAACTGATTGCCTCATGAGTCACTTTTCTGGGGTATGTGTAGGAGAGAGAGGCCTGAGAGAGACAAGGGCTCGATTTGGGTGGGTCCTCTGGCCCCATTCGTATTGGCTAATTTGGCGAATTGGCAAATCTACTTGCATGGGTTAAATTATTGAATATGGTCAGAGTTGAAGAATTTGGAGGATGAATCAAGATGTAAAGTTGGCAAAAACAACACTGATTCACCACATCTAAAAGATGACTGCTAGGAGCTTCGGAAATAAGACTACTGTACACAGCAGCATCAACAAAAGGTATTAAATTGTCAATCAAAATCGACCCGTAGATGTGCGATTTTGCATGGTCCACAGTGTTCATATGTGCATCGAAAAATTTTGTTTCTTGCTAACTGCTTCTATGGGGGAGGTGGATGACGTAATCAAGATAGGGTTTTGGTTGGAGGAGGCTCAATATATGAGTCTGTGCTGTGAAAATATCTGTTTGTACACTGAAATTGGAGAGGGAGGGTCGGAATTCCTTGACAGTTAGAAATGGTAAGGTCAGAGAGACAGGGACGAGTGGTTCTGTTCTACATGGGTCTGTGCTGTGAAGACGAGTCTAATATGACCATTGGGTGTTGGCTGTTTTGCCAATTCAGTAATAAAACCTGTCCAGCTGATTGCCGCATGAGTCACTTTTCTCGGTGGGTGCAGAAGGAGAGAGAGAGAGGTCTGGGAGGGACAGTTTAAATGTCAATCGAAATCAACGGGCCGCTTCGCCGACTGTATATGTTAAAATTATTATAGCTAGGTTTTTAGCAAACTGTACGTTTTAACCCAATATTCAAGAATAATCCCTTCCCTGACTTCATGAGGGGTATTACACGTACCAAATACATACATTTGAATGATGAAACAGCATTAAGTTGTAAAAATTATGGTTTCTGCTGATGAAGTGATTAATTTTGTTCAATAAAGTCAGCATTTTAACGTTAAAAAGAGTAAAAACTGTGAAAATTGACCTTTTTAAAACGAAAATGTGCAATTTCTAGTAATTTAGCTTTCAATGAAAATGTCTTGGGTGGAATTCCAACTTGGGCCGGGGTGTGCATATGGAGATCAGTGTGTAACTCATTCCTGCTCGAAAGCTGTCTCTTGCCAACTTTGAAATCAGCATTTGGACAAATTAGCGGTTGAAATTATGGCTTTTGGATGAAACTACTAAGTTTGACCAATACATTTCGCATTTTAACGTTAGAAAATAATAAAACTGTGAAAATTGTCATTTATTAAACGAAAGAATGAGCAATTCTAACAATTCAGCTTTAAAAAACCCTGGCTTCAGTGGAATATTGGACTGGCTCGGGTAATCCGTGTGCGATTATAATTCCTGCTCAAAGCTGTCTCAGAGTTCCAGAAGTAGCATTTGTGATAATTTTGTGTTAAAATTGTGGTTTTTAGTGATGAATTACTGATTTTGATCAATAAAGTCTGCATTTTAACGAAAAAAATGCGTAAAAACTGTGAAAATTTGTGTTTTCTTGTGAAAAAATGCTCATTTCTAGCAATTTAAGCTTCAATAGTCATGTCTTTGGTTGATTCTGGGTGGCTTGTGGATGTTTGTGGGGGGTTCATTCCTGCTTAAAAGCTGTCTAAGGTCAAGTTGAAAGCGATATTTGGACAAATTAGTTGCTGAAAGTATGGTTTCTAGTGATGAAACTACTGATTTTGATCAATAAAGTCTGCATTTTAACGTAAAAATGCATAAAAACTGTGAAAATTTGTATTTTCTTATGAAAAAAATGCGCATTTCTAGCAATTTAGGCTTCAATAGCCATGTCTTTGGATGATTTTGGGCTGGCTTGTTGATGTTTGTGGGGGGGTTCATTCCTGCTTAAAAGCAGTCTAAGGTCAAGTTGAAAGCGACATTTGGACAAATTAGCTGCTGAAAGTATGGTTTCTAGTGATGAAACTACTGATTTTGATCAACAAAGTCTGCATTTTAAGGTTAAAATCGTAAAAAAACTGTAAAAAGCTGCATTTTAATGAAAAAAATGTGCATTTCTAGTCATTTAGCTTTTAAAATAACCAAATTTCTTGTCTGAAATTCCAACTTTACTTTGTATGGAGAGGTCAGTGCATGATTCATTCCTGCTTCTAACAGATTAAACCGACCGTCTCAAAGACCAAGTCTGAAAGCTTGAAGTGAGAAGGTAGGGGAGGCGGAGAGGCAGAATTGAATAGCCTCACGTATTTAAATATGTGGACTTCACTACTTCTAGTATAACGCAAGGGTGACTTATACAATTTACAAAGTTTAGAATCAAGTAAATCAGAATTGCATGCGGTGGAGACACTGATTCATAGGCTGTGTACATTTACAAATGCAGCTGGGGTTTGTCAATGCAGGTAGAGGTTGGTGGACTCGGATTTGCTCGCGGGGTTGATGTGTGCATTAAAAGTTGGTTTCTTGCTAACTGGGGCGGCATGGATGACGTAATCGGAGAAGAGAGGGGTTTTGAAGTTTAATATAGGGTCTGTGCTGTGGAAAGATCTGTCTGTACACTGAAAATGGAGAGAGGGTCGAAATTCCTTGGCATTTAGAAGGGGGGACAGAGAGAACAGGGGCGAGTGTTAAAATTTAGCTCGATTTGTTATGGGGTCTGCGCTGTGTCTGGTGAACATCGGAGGGGTGGCTGTTTTCGAACAGGGTTGAATTTGACTATGGTCCGAGTTAAAGGGTGATTCAGCATTCAGTATAGGAGCTTCGAGGGGATGGTTTACTGTAATTAAAGCGCGACGAAGCGTCTTGTATCATACTCACTGTCAATAGAAATATAAAGCACTGCTTCAACACAGTCTTGTATTTGGGGGGGGGGCAGACTTGGGAGAGGCTTGGATGACGCAACCTCCACCCCATCGCTTGGCGAGAGTTTGTACAGGCCCGCCTCTATATGAAAGTATGTGTATTTTATAAGTGATTTCGAATAAATTATCAGCATATTCAAACCTACATTCTCCGAGGGTGAAAATGTACATACCTAATTTTTGGGGTATGTAGCGGATACGAGTATAGAGGCTATCGATGTACATATAGACTCCGACCCGTATTATTCAAATGTCTGAGAAATGTACATTGGAAATATACATTTACGTTGTAGGCTACACAATTAGTTGACTCATTTGGTAGTAGTAGATGAGATTGTACACTGTACATATAGTAGGGTTTCGAGTTGTAATTTTGGTGCGCGCGCGCGCTGGGGATGACACTGTAGATTAATGTAAGTGTACATATAGACTTGGGGATAGACATGGACATTTGAGATAGGGATTAATGTACATATCCAATTTGGGATAGATAGGGATTAATGTACATGGAATTAATATGAGCACATGGATTATTACAACTACATATTGGCATATATCACGCTTAGGATAGCGTTTTTGTATACTACTTACTTCATTTTCAGATAGTAGTATAATTTGCGTTTTTTGAGTCAAAACATCTGAAAACCCAGCAGTTTTGGCGCGATACGTAGTACCGCCCCCCGCCCCCCCTGGTTGCGCCACTGCTAAGTTTACTAATTTACTAATTTTAATTACTAACTGCATAGTATTTTATTTACTAACTAATAATAATACGAGTATACTCGTAATTATCGCCAATATCAGTGCTAGTGTCCAAAATATATAACACAAGCTATCAAGTTACAATTCCGATTGCTTTGAAGGCATCTATACAGCAATTCCAAATCCATTGCAACATAATTGTATTGATGCTTTCTGGGCGTTTGGATGTTAAGGTTTGCCAGCAAAGGAATATTTTCTTACTATATGCTACATATATGTGTATGGGCTTTGCATGTAAGACACTCTAGTTTTGCGTATGCATATACATTTTTTGTGCAAGTCAGTGAGTTCAGTGTCCGCTTGACTGTTGTTTGCATCTATAATACGAGCTATCGCCTAACCTAACATGTATTACACTGACAGATTGAGTACGGGCAGCTACATGTATACACAGATGTTACACTTAATCCCGATATTTGCAAGGACAGCTGGCTGCGAAAGAAATTTTTATTGCAGATGTTTTGTAGGCCTGAATTCATCAAAACAGCGAATGGATCGTTTACAAAATGACCTGTCAAATATTCTCTCTCACATCAAAACAAAACTCTCCCGTACTTTTCTAAAACTGCTGTTCAATCAATGTACACTGCTGTATGTGCAAGTTAGAAACTAAGAGCAACTGCACTTATCATGGATAGTTGGCCAGCTTTGCATGTGGAATGGGGTGATATAAATGTTGGCCGTTGAGTCAACATGCACCAGATGTGCCAGACGAGCCTGGGACTTTCGCCTACAGTGAATTATCTATGTGCCAGCACTACCAGCTACCATGGGCCGTTGCTATGCAGATGCATAGGCGCCAGCTACAGAGGGGGCGCCAGCTACATAGGGGTCGCCAGCTACAGTGGGGTCGCCAGCTACAGAGGGGGTGCCAGCTACAGAGGGGGCGCCAGCTACAGAGGGGGCGCCAGCTACAGAGGGGGCGCCAGCTACAGAGGGGTCGCCAGCTACAGAAAAGGCCAGCTACAGAGGCGCAAACTGCAGTGTCCCTGCGACAGATGCTAGTGGCTGGCTGCAACGAAAGACCTCTCAAAAACTAAGCAGGCTTGTAAATCAATCAGTAAATTGACCAAGGAAGCTCAGTCATACTTGTCTCATTTGCAATTTGAAAGTCCCTAAAGGTAAAACACTGTTGATTTAGTGATAAAAAGGACAATAGTCCAATCTCATTAATGTACTTTTCACCGAAAGCCACGAAAGACCGCCGTCACCGACCGAATCCGGGTCTGTGAGCAGTAGGACTCAACGCGGATGATGCGGCCTACCAGCTGGAGTTGTTCGGAGCACGGACCTGACGACCGAGTCAAATGTCTTCTTGATATCTATGAAGACATCAATCAGGATTGGCACACGTATTCACGCCTGCTCGATGAGTCGGCAGGATCAGACGGAATTAGCGACGATGGTGTGCCGTGGTTCATTCGTCGGGTGCCTCCTCGCCAAAGAGCACACGCGATTCATCACTCTGGCAAACCTCACTGGCCAAGGTTAAAATTGGTGCCGCTAAAAATAAAAGCCATCTGCCCTCTGCTCAGCACAGTGCCCAGCAACAAGAAAATCTACCAATTTGGCTAATTATTCACGCCTCTGAATTTACAAATGAGCTGAAATCACCTGTCCGTAGGTGTCAAAAGGCCATTTCTTTGAAGATTGAGCATCTCCATCGTTTAAGCTGATTAGAGTCTAAGAGTTATAGTTAGACTTGGCAAAAATAATCTTCAGTCTACTATATCCAGAAGTACTAATAAAGAAATGCTAATCACTAAGCCAAAGAAGATCAAAGGCAGACCATTCCCGTTTGAATCGTCACGCATCGTCTTCGTGTTTATAGTCGATAGCCAAGAGAAACTCGCAGGCAAACAGCAAAGAGACTATTGTTGCTAGTGTGGACAACTCAAGTAGAGTAAAAAAATGTACTAGCGGGGGGGGGGCTTTGGCACTTCTTTGGCACGAGTTTCAATCGAGGTGCGCTCACGAGCAAAGCTAGCTCAACCTCAACATGCAGCTATGTTTTGTAGATTTAACCATGCTTTTTGAGAGAGCTATAGCTATTTTTATAAATCACGAGGGCCGAAGGCATGTTTCAATTATAATATTAGCTTTTTTTGCAAAGCCCTGAATGAAGTTTTGCCATAGACTATCTGAATCCCGCCGTTGGGGAGGCAAGAAGGAAAAAAATGGAAAAAACTATATGTAGTTTCTGACCTCAATTGTACAGTCTTAAGTAACATGATGTTTGAGCAACTTTGAGCAACTTTCTTTTATGCTTAACATGGCGATTCTTTTATGCTTGACATGGCGACTCTTTTATGCTTGACATGGCGACTCTTTTATGTTTGACATGGCGATTCTTTTATGTTTGACATGGCGATTCTTTTAAGTTTGGCATGGCGATTCTTTTAAGTTTGGCATGGCGATTCTTTTATGCTTGACATGGCGATTCTTTTATGTTTGACATGGCGATTCTTTTATGTTTGACATGGCGATTCTTTTATGTTTGACATGGCGATTCTTTTATGCTTGACATGGCGACTCTTTTATGTTTGACATGGCGATTCTTTTATGTTTGACATGGCGATTCTTTTATGTTTGACATGGCGATTCTTTTATGTTTGACATGGCGATTCTTTTATGCTTGACATGGCGACTCTTTTATGTTTGACATGGCGATTCTTTTATGTTTGACATGGCGATTCTTTTAAGTTTGGCATGGCGATTCTTTTATGTTTGACATGGCGATTCTTTTATGTTTGACATGGCGATTCTTTTATGCTTGACATGGCGATTCTTTTATGCTTGACATGCATACAGATCCACTTGTTGATCTTATTTTCTAATTGAATTGCTTGCCAATTAAATATTCAATGATCGACAGAGGTGTTTACTTTCAGGGTCGGTAGTGAGTACTTTGTTGAATGGTTTCGAGGCTAGAATGATCAATGTTTAGTCAACTGATGAAAACCGTGAGCTGAACAACTTGCACAGAAATATTGTTCAGGGGACTGCGCGGATTTCGTGATGGAAATTCTAATTTTGCTTAAGATTTGGACAGCCTTTTGATTTTCTGTGCAAATAATAACTGAACGTGACTCCATGAATTGTCTTGTTTCAAATCAGAGCCAAGTAGTGACAGAAAAAAGAAAGAATATACAGATAGACTCATGCAATTTGTACCAATACGAGCCAGTTTTTTTGCAGCTATTTATTACTATTTTATGTTACCAGACAGAATTGATAAAAATATGCGTGACAGATTTCCCAAAATAGATGCCTACAACAACGTTATCATGTGACATCGAAAAAGTAGTGATCTTGCTGAGCTGTGAACATATAGACTGGATGTGTTATTGTTGAGACACAGTACGTGTCTATGTGACAGTGCTGAGACACTGTCTGTGTGGCAGTGCTGAGACACAGTGTCTGTGTGGCAGTGCTGAGACACAGTGTCTATGTGAAAGTGCTGAGACACTGTCTGTGTGGCAGTGCTGAGACACAGTGTCTATGTGACAGTGTTGAGACACAGTGTCTATGTGACAGTGCTGAGACACAGTGTCTGTGTGGCAGTGTTGAGAAACAGTGTCTATGTGGCAGTGCTGAGACAGTGTCTATGTGACAGTGCTGAGACACAGTGTCTATGTGACAGTGTTGAGACACAGTGTCTATGTGACAGTGCTGAGACACAGTGTCTGTGTGGCAGTGTTGAGAAACAGTGTCTATGTGGCAGTGCTGAGACAGTGTCTATGTGACAGTGCTGAGACACAGTGTCTATGTGACAGTGCTGAGACACAGTGTCTATGTGACAGTGTTGAGACACAGTGTCTATGTGACAGTGTTGAGACACAGTGTCTATGTGACAGTGCTGAGACACAGTGTCTGTGTGGCAGTGTTGAGAAACAGTGTCTATGTGGCAGTGCTGAGACAGTGTCTATGTGACAGTGCTGAGACACAGTGTCTATGTGACAGTGTTGAGACACAGTGTCTATGTGGCAGTGCTGAGACACAGTGTCTATGTGACAGTGCTGAGACACAGTGTCTATGTGACAGTGTTGAGACACAGTGTCTATGTGACAGTGCTGAGACACAGTGTCTGTGTGGCAGTGCTGAGACACAGTGTCTATGTGACAGTGTTGAGACACAGTGTCTATGTGACAGTGTTGAGACACAGTGTCTATGTGACAGTGTTGAGACAAAGTGTCTATGTGACAGTGCTGAGACACAGTGTCTATGTGACAGTGTTGAGACACAGTGTCTATGTGACAGTGCTGAGACACAGTGTCTGTGTGGCAGTGCTGAGACACAGTGTCTATGTGACAGTGTTGAGACACAGTGTCTATGTGACAGTGTTGAGACAAAGTGTCTATGTGACAGTGTTGAGACACAGTGTCTATGTGGCAGTGCTGAGACAAAGTGTCTATGTGACAGTGTTGAGACACAGTGTCTATGTGGCAGTGCTGAGACACAGTGTCTATGTGACAGTGCTGAGACACAGTGTCTATGTGACAGTGTTGAGACACAGTGTCTGTGTGGCAGTGCTGAGACACAGTGTCTGTGTGGCAGTGCTGAGACACAGTCTCTATGTGGCAGTACTGAGACACAGTGTTTAGGGCTATATATAGTTTTATTGCAAAAAAGTGCACAAAATGGCTGGAACAACTGGTGAAGCGTTTAGTGTCAGTCTGCCTGCTAAAAATCAATACCAGTGTGCTTCAGTTCAATCGTCGCAAGCTCCGTGCTCAGCGCAAGCATCATTGAGCATATCGTGAGCTTGAATAATGCCTTTAGCCGCTGCTCTGTGCAGATATTTGCGAGCTTCGCCCGGCTTTAAATTGCTTGGCAAGCCTTTCAGATGCCCGACAGCTACATTGTAGGACGCGTGCGGGTGACCGCGCTCCGCCGCCTGCTTGAACCAGCGCATCGCCTCGCCGTGGTGCTGCTCCACGCCTTTGCCGTGCAGATAGCGTTGGCCTACCTTCAGTATTGTGGTGTTAGTGAGAGGACGATTCATTTATCGTCGCTGACTGCGTTCACTGAGGACGCTGTGTACTTTAAAATTGATCTCATTTGAGAAGAAACGCGTTTTTCACCACGTCCATCGTGACTCTCTATGGTAAATCGTGTTTCACCAAGCCCACCGTAACTGTCTATGGTAAATCGTGTTTCACCAAGCCCACCGTAACTGTCTATGGTAAATCGTGTTTCACCAAGCCCACCGTAACTGTCTATGGTAGATCGTGTTTCACCAAGCCCACCGTAACTGTCTATGGTAGATCGTGTTTCACCAAGCCCACCGTAACTGTCTATGGTAGATCGTGTTTCACCAAGCCCACCGTAACTGTCTATGGTAGATCGTGTTTCACCAAGCCCACCGTAACTGTCTATGGTAGATCGTGTTTCACCAAGCGAACCGTAACTGTCTATGGTAGATCGTGTTTCACCAAGCCCACCGTAACTGTCTATGGTAGATCGTGTTTCACCAAGCCCACCGTAACTGTCTATGGTAGATCGTGTTTCACCAAGCCCACCGTAACTGTCTATGGTAAATCGTGTTTCACCAAGCCCACCGTAACTGTCTATGGTAGATCGTGTTTCACCAAGCCCACCGTAACTGTCTATGGTAGATCGTGTTTCACCACGCCCATGAACTGTGACTGTCTATGGTAGATCGTGTTTCACCACGCCCATGAACTGTGACTGTCTATGGTAGATCGTGTTTCACCAAGCCCATGAACTGTGACTGTCTATGATAAATCGTGTTTCACCAAGCCCATGCACTGTGACTGTCTATGGTAGATCGTGTTTCACCAAGCCCATGAACTGTGACTGTCTATGATAAATCGTGTTTCACCAAGCCCATGCACTGTGACTGTCTATGGTAGATCGTGTTTCACCAAGCCCATGAACTGTGACTGTCTATGGTAGATCGTGTTTCACCAAGCCCATGAACTGTGACTGTCTATGATAAATCGTGTTTCACCAAGCCCATGCACTGTGACTGTCTATGGTAGATCGTGTTTCACCAAGCCCATGCACTGTGACTGTCTATGGTAGATGGTGTTTCACCAAGCCCACCAGAACTGTCTATGGTGAATCGTGTTTCACCACGCCCATGAACTGTGACTGTCTATGGTAAATCGTGTTTCACCACGCCCATGCACTGTGACTGTCTATGGTAGATCGTGTTTCACCAAGCCAACCGTTACTGTCTATGGTAAATCGTGTTTCACCACTCCCATGCTGTTTCGCCAACCAAGAGACAGGGGGCGCCAACTAAGAGACAGGGGCGCCTACCAAGAGACAGGGGCGCCCACATAAAAGACAGGGGCGCCCACCAAGAGACAGGGGCGCCCACCTAGAAGACAGGGGCGCCCACCTAAAAGACAGGGGCGCCCACCAAGAGACAGGGGCGCCCACCTAGAAGACAGGGGCACCCACCTAAGAGACAGGGGCGCCAACTAAGAGACAGGGGCGCTAACTAAGAGACAGTGGCGCCCACCTAGAAGACAGGGGCGCCCACCTAGAAGACAGGGGCGTCCACCAAGAGACAAGGGGTGCCAACCAAGACGCCAAATAATGGAGCCCTTTAGTACGAGTATAGGATTGCTACATAGAGTTCCTGCGTTTTACGCCACCGAGAATGGATCCCAGATTCTCCTTGTCATGCCAAAATTCATTTTCACAAACCTGATGCTGAGCGTCCTCGTAGCCCAGGTGAGCATAGGCCTTGGTCACGTGAAAGTGCAAATGATCAAAGTGATTATAGGCATAATAGCCGAAGCAGATAGTTGCTAACAGGATGGAAACTTCTAAAGCTACAATCCACCAAGGATCCGGTTTCTTCTGTCGGGCCAAATAGACTTTATCAGCGTAGGGTGGCAGAGGCTGATACTTATACTGCTGTCTGTCATCTTCAGAATGCTTCTGCTGTCGATGGCGCAGCAAACTTGACATGTTGCACTTCTTTCTTTCTACTCTCTGTAGCTTTGGATTGAATCTCAAGTTTGCTTCAGCAGTGTGAAGACAGCGCATGCGGTGCATTTATAGCCTTCCTTTACTCTCGTATCTTTCTAATCCCTAGCGTTACTGAACATTCACTGATTGCTAACCTGAGAGTCCCTTGTGCATTCATTAAATATTAATTAGCTTTTTTACTAGCACCGACGTGGCAGAACAATGCGTTGCTATGCTGTTGCTAGCAACCTCAGGTAGATGATCGCGCACAACAGAACTGAGACTATACGGGGCTTGTATTTGAATGCAGTCAGCTCGGATGCGCCATACGCTTTTTGAGCGACAGTGAAGGTAAATTGTATTGAATGCATCGTATATTTATAGCACTACTCTATATACTCTTATACTACTCTAAGACACTCTAAGGCAGACACTAAGACACTAAGACACTCTAAGGCAGACACTAAGACACTAAGACACTCTAAGGCAGACACTAAGACACTAAGACACTAAGACACTCTAAGGCAGACACTAAGACACTAAGACACTAAGACACTCTAAGGCAGACACTAAGACACCAAGACACTCTAAGGCAGACACTAAGACACTAAGACACTCTAAGCCAGACACTAAGACACTAAGACACTCTAAGCCAGACACTTAAGACACTAAGACACCAAGACACTCTAAGGCAGACACTAAGACACTAAGACACTCTAAGCCAGACACTAAGACACCAAGACACTCTAAGGCAGACACTAAGACACTAAGACACTCTAAGGTAGACACTAAGACACTAAGACACTCTAAGCCAGACACTATGACACTAAGACACTAAGACACTCTAAGCCAGACACTATGACACTAAGACACTAAGACACTCTAAGGCAGACACTAATTGTATTGAATGCATCGTATATTTATAGCACTACTCTGCGCCCTGTCTCAACACTGCCACACAGACACTGTGTCTCAGCACTGCCACATAGACACTGTGTCTCAACACTGCCACACAGACACTGTGTCTCAGCACTGCCTCACAGACACTGTGTCTCAGCACTGCCACATAGACACTGTGTCTCAGCACTGTCACATAGACACTGTGTCTCAGCACTGTCACATAGACACTGTGTCTCAGCACTGCCACATAGACACTGTGTCTCAGCACTGCCACATAGACACTGTGTCTCAGCACTGTCACATAGACACTGTGTCTCAGCACTGCCACACAGACACTGTGTCTCAGCACTGTCACACAGACACTGTCTCAGCACTGTCACATAGACACTGTGTCTCAGCACTGCCACATAGATACCGTGTCTCAGCACTGTCACATATACAGTGTCTTAGATATAAAGAAGGCGCCAGCTACAGAGAGTGGCCAGCTACAGAGGGGCGCCAGCTACAGAGGGGGCGCCAGCAACAGAGGGGGCGCCAGCTACAGAGGGGGCGCCAGCAACAGAGGGGGCGCCAGCAACAGAGGGGGCGCCAGCAACAGAGGGGCGCCAGCAACAGAGGGGCGCCAGCAACAGAGGGGCGCCAGCAACAGAGGGGCGCCAGCAACAGAGGGGCGCCAGCAACAGAG